>CM061049.1:140067-325067 GCA_030762985.1 Adelphocoris suturalis
CGAGCAACATCCCCTACACACGTTAAACCTACCCTTAGGGACTTACCGTTTGCGAGCAAAGCGAGCAACATTCCCTACATGCCATACTTTGCGAGCGAAGCGAGCAAAATTCCCTACATCCCACATTTTGCGATCGAAGCGAGCAATTTAATGGGGGGTCCGGGGGGCTTGCCCCCCGGCTGGACGTGGAGGCGAGCGTAGCAAGCCGGAGCGGCTAGTTCTTCATAAACTTGCACTGAGCTAGAAGTAAATTTATTCGAGCCTGCCCAGCTAATGTTAAATCGTTCTTTTAAAGTTGTATTTGAATTTACGAATCTAGTTTCAACTCACGGACTAATCTTCAAATCGTGAATCAAATCGAAAATTTAGAATCTTGTTTCAACAAATGTACCAAATTTCGGTTTTAGATCATTGTTTCAACTCGTGAATTAGATTTCGATTTTGTGAACCTTGTTCCAGGCAGTTTAGATCCCTCTTTCTAACTTCAGAATACCTTTTCAATCTTCAAAATAATTCGTGGGTGATTCTCAAAAAATGTACATTTTGTGCGTACTCGCCTCTGTAGCTTCCAAAAATGATGCAATCTTCAAAAAATTTTTTTAAATTGGTTCCACACGAAAGGCTCCGCCACTGGAAATACTTTTGAATGGTTTCGGCCAATACACTCGGAGGAAATCGAGTTTTACTACCGAAAACTCCACGACCTTCACGCGTACTCGAGACCTTCAAGCAAGTTTCGAATCGTTTTTCGATTTCATATCATGGGTTTACAGTGAACACCTTCCCCCCATGTGATTAGGAGATCCCATACTTGAATAATTTAATTCGTTCAAGTGGTTATCAATTACCCAACTGTAGAACCACCCTCTCAAAGTTGCGTACTCGTGGTGACTCGAGACCTTCACAAGAAAAAAAGTTAGTTTTTCATCTCGCGTGGAGAGCGCGTTAGCAGTCATTCCGACCCCTGAGCTATTCTGTTCAGTAGCCCAACATCCCTGGAGGGGCGAGGAACATTCTGGCGGTCCTCCAGCGCCCTACTTCACATTTACAGCCATTTTACTGAGGTAAGTCATGTTTGTTGAGATCGTCGTTTAAGTTGCAACATAGCATATCTCAAAAAATGGGATATTGAGTTATGCATACCGTTGGATTCGTATTTCCGCGCCCGAAATGTTGATAGCAACAGTTCATCCAGCTGACACGTGGCTGCGCGGCAATCGAGGTCTTTGACAACATCGCACATCTAAAAACTGGCGGGAACACCACACATCTCAGGAGTTTCTTCAACGATATCTCAATATCCCATTTTTTGAGATATGCTATGTTGCAACTTAAACGACGAGATACTTTTTATCTAGACCTTCACGGGGTGTAACATGAGTAATTCTTACTGTTTTGCTTAGTTTGTAATCACCAGTAGAACACAAAACGGGTTTGTGTGGGGATGAAAGCCCAGTTTGCCCTTCTGGAACAACAGGTTAGCGTTGCCAGCCATTTTGAGATACTTTCTCAAGACCTTCACGCGACCTTCACCCCTTCACGTTTCAGCAACCCAAACTTGTGACGGTCGTGAGAGATTTGTGAAGGTTTTGAGTCCTATCGACTATTCAAGAACTTTTAATTTTTTATAGCCCCTCCACGTGCTTTTCTTTCTAGGATTAGGATCACAATTGAACGCAATTCAAAACCAAAACAGAATTCAAAAATCAAACCGAACCGTTTAAAGAAGTAAAAAACAAAACAAGAAATCAAATCGACGTCAGCTCTGCTGGGAATCATTCAAAGATTTAAAAAAATTAATTCCTGCATTATTTTTCATATAACTTGATTTTTTCTTCACGCAGGGCTATGGAGGAAGGTGACGGGGACCCGTTCGTCCAAAAACTGAAAAAAATGAAAGAGGCCGCCTGCAAAAAACGCCAAGCTGAAGAGGAAATAAAGAGAGAGGCGACTTTGAAGAAACGTCGAGCGGCATACAAAATGAAAAAAGTCCAGTCATGCAGCATGACCCCATGAGCGAATTTTTGAAGATGTTTCATGCAAATATTACCGATTTTTACAACTAGCGAACGGCATTATTTCGATTTTTGACTGATTTTTCAACTTTGAAATTTTTGAAAACTTGATACACATTCTTATAGGAAATTTTACGCTGATTCCGAATATACCACATGTTAGTATGCTGAAAAAATTATTTCGCACAACAAATCGCAAAAAAACAGGCTATTTTGAAATTTTTGAAAATTTCAACCCGAAGATGTAATCCGATCATGCTGGCCAACGAACTTGAACTTTCGTTTTGTGTCCTCAACATTTTAAAATTTGTTTGAAGTTTCTAGCACAATTCTACGGACAGTTATCGTCTGGAATGACACATACATACATACATACATACATATATACATACATATATACATATATAAATATATACATACATACATAAAAAAATGCGTTAAACTTCAGAATATGATTCAGAATAGCCTGAAACGGATTTCTGCATAAAAATTTTTCAAAAATTCACATTCTACAAATTTTGAGGCGAGAGCAATAGCTTAATTTTCTTAAAAAATTCGCTAAAAGGTAATGTCGTTGCTCGTAAATTGAAGAAATCAAATGACAAGGAGGCCTCCAATCTGACTTCTGAACCTTCTGGTAGTACTGTGAACTTCGCCCCACCTGCAAAACAAAGCGTCAACAACACAGTAGAAGTGGAACCTTCTACCTCAGGAATCAGTCTTTCTGCTCCTCATAACCCACCCAAAAAGGAAATCCGTGTCACTTGTAAGGCTCCCCCCAGATCTGTCAAATCAAAATCCTCGACCGTCCCAGCAAAGGAACAACGTGCGCAAAAGGGATCAAAACTCGGCGCTCCGCGCCTCGCCAGGGGGCAAGCCCCCTGGACCCCCGGTTAGCTCTATTTACATACTTCGGACGAAATTATTGAAACACAGAATGTGTTTGCGTTGTCGCGCAACCAAGTGACAACCAAACAAGCGTCATTGTTTACTATTCATTTATAACATCAATTTATATAGTTATAGTATGAAACTACGAAAAAAAAAAACGAAATAAATTCGTGATAAATCAAGAGCGATTTATCAAGTAAATGTCCTAAAGAGGCTACATACGAAATTACAGCTTCCTAGAGTGTAAAGTATAGAAATTAGCTTAAAAGCCACTCATCTGATCCGGACCCTGGACATCGTCAAGTAAATGTCCTAAAGAGGCTACATACGAAATTACAGCTTCCTAGAGTGTAAAGCATAGAAATTAGCTTTAAGAGCCACACATCTGATCCGGACCCTGAGCATCGTCAAGTAAATGTCCTAAAGAGGCTACATACGAAATTACAGCTTCCTAGAGTGTAAAGCATAGAAATTAGCTTTAAGAGCCACACATCTGATCCGGACCCTGAGCATCGTCAAGTAAATGTCCTAAAGAGGCTACAGACGAAATTACAGCTTCCTAGAGTGTGAAGTATAGAAATTACCTATTCAAATTATTTAACCTCCGCTTCACAAATCAAACCGTTTTCGTAATACTCAGATCACCTGCTATGAATCAAATCATCGAAACACAAGCTCAATGAAATCATCAGAAATTAACAAGCGGTTGCAATCATGTTCACAATATCAATTATTGAGAATGATCACCTGTGTGTAAACAATTAATTCGATTTATCTAGATATGAGTTCTATGATGCACTGGCGATGAGGTACAAGAGGACACCAATTGAGATGCCAACTTCATGTGATGGTTGTGGGTGTACTAACTTTTCACAAGAACATGCGCTAAGTTGTAAGACTGGAGGCCTGATTTCTAGGAGGCACAACGAAGTGAGGGACACCTTAGGAGTGCTGATGTCAACAGCATGGGGAATTGTGTTAGAGAGCCCATCATTGAAGAGACATCGGCGACCAATCCAGGATTGAGAGGGGATCTGGCATGCAGAGGATGGCGTGGAGTGTGGGAACCACAGAGGATGGCGTTATTTGACGTCCGTGTCGTTGACACCGACGCCCCCTCGTATGTTTCCCGCTCAGTCCTCTCAGTCCTGACAGCAGCAGAACAGGAAAAAAAGCGAAAATACCTGGATGCATGTGAAACGCGTCATGCTTCATTCACGCCATTGGTATGTTCTGTGGACGCTACGTTCGCCCCTCAGATGGCCGGATTTGTGAGGGTGTTGGCTGAGCGGCTGCAAGAGGTCTGGATGCGTCCTCAGAGTACAATTAAAGGATATTTAAGGGCCCGCATCGCCTTTGCAGTAATTCGAGCCTCTAGTATGTGTCTGAGAGGCACACGCAAAAAATGGCGAGCGGCTGAAGATTTGTTGGGGTTTGGAGATGGGGCAGCCTTGCATTTGGCATAATAGAAAGTGGATCATCGTCTTTCCAGAAGCATAAGTTTTTTCTTTTTTATCCATGAAAAACAAAACGCCGTTAACCAGAAGATCATTTTTTGCTGTTGCCAAATCCTTAATTTGTTAAATATATTGTTGTTATATTATTATTTATATAACCATGCTCATAACTCAGTTTGTTGGACACGCACTTCGCAGTAGTTAACATAATATGGTTGGATAAATCGAGAGCTTTCGAACGAACGGTCAACGAATTTTGTGGGATGAAAATGACGAAGTACCATATCCTTAGAAACGACTCGGTTGTACGTGAAAATCATCCGTCACACATTTCGTTACCATCCCGCGTTCCATTTTCGGCTAGTTAGTCCATGGCTAAAACACATTCTGTGTTAAAAGGTAATGTCGTTGCTCGTAAATTGAAGAAATCAAATGACAAGGAGGCCTCCAATCTGACTTCTGAACCTTCTGGTAGTACTGTGAACTTCGCCCCACCTGCAAAACAAAGCGTCAACAACACAGTAGAAGTGGAACCTTCTACCTCAGGAATCAGTCTTTCTGCTCCTCATAAGGCCCAGCGCACACGGTGTGACTGTTTTGAAACTGCCGTTGCAAACCAGTTGCGCCCGCAACTGTTTTGTGATCTTGACAATGTATTGGAGTGGAGAGGCGCACACGACGCGACTGGTTCTTGACGATCTCAAATCAGTCTGAAACCTGTCGCATACAACCGTGGACCTGCGGTTGCAGTTGCGTTGCAGACTTCAGTTGCACGAGACCTCGTGGTGTTTTGGTGGTATTTTGACAGCCATAATAGTGTGGATCTCAAAATGAATGATCAGGAACTCAACATGAAGCTTATTGGAGAAGTGGAGAAGCATGAAGTTCTGTGAACCCAATGCTCTCTTTGTACCCTTCGCCGTCTTCGGTATTGATAATAGTTAACAACGTCTTCTTCGTCTGAGTCTGACATAGTAAGCGCAATACAGCTAATCCAAGGCCTTAAAAAGAACACGTAGGCCTACTGCACTAAATTATAACCACTGATTGCAATAGACGCAACTGATTTAAAACAAGCCCTTTGCCAGTACGGACAGAAGTTTTGTTTCCATTGCAAACTGGTTTCAGACGCAACTAGTTTGCAACGGCAGTTTCAAAACAGTCACACCGTGTGCGCTGGGCCTAAGACTCCCCCCAGATCTGTCAAATCAAAATCCTCGACCGTCCCAGCAAAGGAACAACGTGCGCAAAAGGGATCAAAAAAATCAATCACTGAAGCTGCATCTGCTCGTGCTCGAAAACACAAGCAGTTGGAAAGAATGCGAAACGATCCTGAAAAGTACGCTGCTTTTAAAGCAGCGGATAGAGAGAGGAGCAAGAGACGACGGGCCGAAGGGAAAATTAAGACAGTTAAGGACATGTCAGGTGGAGAGCTCAGGAATCAGAGGAAAAAGTGGCGCAAAGCTTACCACGACAGCAAAAACCGAAAAAAACAAGTTTTTTTATATACGAGTATACCTCTTTCACCTGTCCTTGCGGAACAGAAAGTTTTTGATTCGCCGTTTTCTGTGTCTGCTTAATTTGAGGAAAAAACCTAATTAAAAAAGCAAGAAATCCAAACAATAACTTGTATTTTTTTAAAATATTGACTTAAAAAAGCCATTACACAATTATTTGTAAGTTATGCCACAACTAGGCAATTTACAAAATTTCCACCACCTTTCCACCTTTTTTAATTCACTATTAACTTCTATTTTATTGAGTATTACCTATTGTTTCATTTTATTTATTATTATCTTTAGTGATGTTTCATTTTGGTGGACTTACCTTTCTATCTCAAAAGATGAAATTTATCAAGATATTCGTTTGTCGCTCTCACAGGAGAACACACCTTGTGCTGTTGGAAGGAAACTGAATTTCGACCTACTAAAAAACAACCTCTAACAATTCTACCAATTCTGAGATACCTAAATGATTCCTAAAATCGTGAATTCAAATGAAGTTCGCCTACTAAATTAGTTCCTGTGTTTACGCAGTCCTCAAATTCCTTTTTGACGAATCCTAAATGCAAAAATACCAATAGGTTTTCAAAAATCCCTAAAAGGTTGCTAAACTTGAAAACTCAAATCCTAGTTTTATTTCCAATTTGTATTTTTCAACGCGCACGTAATTCTCTGTTGATGAGCTTTCAAATAAGTGACTCACCGAGCTTCAGCTATCAAATATTTGACAAAACCCTCCCGAATAGAAACCTACTTCCCAAAATTTTTCGTCACTAGATCCATGTTCCAATGCATATCCATGAGAAAATAATACCTAAAACACTCAAGTTCCTCTCAACATAAAGTTGCTGCAGATCAATGAAGCCTAACTACTTATTTTGTGAGGCGAGAGCCAATATTCAATTTAAATTGATACCTAGGTGAACTTCACGTGAATCCATTATTTTATAACCCTGCTCCTGTGGAGTAGGAAATTATAGCCCTAGCTGCTAGAGAGGTTAGTTATTCAGAGTTTTCCTCGATTTATTTTAAACTTTTTTCTGCAATAGAAAAATTGATCTTCTAATAAACCACGGGCAATTAGTTTAGGGAATGAAACGGAGTGTACATATCTACTGATTTAAAGTAAACTAGCGGCTCCGGCTCGCTACGCTCGCCTACACGTCCAGCCGGGGGGCAAGCCCCCCGGACCCCCCATTAAATTGCTCGCTTCGCTCGCAAAGTGTGGTATGTAGGGAATGTTGCTCGCTTCGCTCGCAATTGAAACATGTAGGGGATGTTGCATGCTTCGCTCGCAAACGGTAGATCTCTAAGGGTAGGTTTAACTTCTGTAGGGGATGCTGCTCGCTTCGCTCGCTTGAGGAAGTTATACTGCCCACCCAACATGTAGGGGATGTTGCTCGCTTCGCTCGCAAACGGTAGGTCTCTAAGGGTAGGTTTAACTTCTGTAGGGGATGCTGCTCGCTTCGCTCGCTTGAGGAAGTTATACTGCCCACCCAACTTGGCAGACGTTTTTTTTCTGTTGGAAATTCTTACAAACAAATTAAATCTTATAAAACTAAGTGGAACCACGAAAAGTTTATTAGGGAATGTTGCAAAGTGTGGCATGTAGGGAACGTTGCTCGCTTCGCTCGCAAAGTGTGGCTGTATACATGCGATGTATTACAATTGAAACGTGTAGGGGATGTTGCTCGCAAACGGTAGATCTCTAAGGGTAGTTTTAACTTCTGTAGGGGATGTTGCTCGCTCCGCTCGCTTGAGGAAGTTATACTGCCCACCCAACTTGGCAGACGTTTTTTTCTGTTGGAAATTCTTACAAACAAATTAAATCTTATATAACTACGTGGAACCACGAAAATTTTATTAGGGGATGTTGCTCGCTTCGCTCGCAAGGTATACCTGTATATCCTTGAGGAAGTTATACTGCCCACCCAACTTGGCAGACGTTTTTTTCTGTTGGAAATTCTTACAAACAAATTAAATCTTATAAAACTAAGTGGAACCACGAAAAGTTTATTAGGGAATGTTGCAAAGTGTGGCATGTAGGGAACGTTGCTCGCTTCGCTCGCAAAGTGTGGCTGTATACATGCGATGTATTACAATTGAAACGTGTAGGGGATGTTGCTCGCAAACGGTAGATCTCTAAGGGTAGTTTTAACTTCTGTAGGGGATGTTGCTCGCTCCGCTCGCTTGAGGAAGTTATACTGCCCACCCAACTTGGCAGACGTTTTTTTCTGTTGGAAATTCTTACAAACAAATTAAATCTTATATAACTACGTGGAACCACGAAAATTCTATTAGGGGATGTTGCTCGCTTCGCTCGCAAGGTATACCTGTATATCCTTGAGGAAGTTATACTGCCCACCCAACTTGGCAGACGTTTTTTTCTGTTGGAAATTCTTACAAACAAATTAAATCTTATGAAACTACGTGGAACCACAAAAAGTTTATTCGGGGATGTTGCTCGCTTCGCTCGCAAGGTATTGCTGTATATTTGTAGGAAAAAATCCAAATTTATTCTGTTGACATGGCTCTCGCTTCGCTCGCAAGGTATACCTGTATACCCTTCAAGACGTAAGTGCGTGTACCTGCTCGCAACCCGTTCCCGTCAGGTGCAAGCCCCGCCTCATCGAACCTCTGACTTCGTAAAGCCTTCTCGCGAACACGGCAAAATTAATTTCTGATGTTAAACGCTTCTTCTCGCTTCCGCTCGCGATTTGACCAACTTAACGTCACTTTTTTCGATATCCGATTTCGGATTCAGATTCGGCGGACCCAAAGCTGTATTTCGCTCGCGAAAACCGTTCCGAAAAACGTACCTTTATGGGGTATATTTTAATCGGAAAAAACCAAGTTTTTCGGCGGACTTTTCGAGAAAACGGGTCCGTACTCTCGCATTTTTTTAACGCATTTCCCGATACTTTTTTCGCGATCCGATCGCGCCGTCGTCTTCCTCGTAGGAAAACCTACGAAACTCGTATTTTTCCGGAATTGTCAACGGCCGTTTAGAGGGGTAGGGGAAGCGGGGAAGTCCAAAAAGCGCACATTAATTATTACTTCGACCCCCCTCCCGCCCTACGGCCCATGGTTCGGGTGGGATTAGAAAATTTTAAATTCGCTTATACACCCTATCGGAAAATCCCAAAAAGATCCCCCCACTCGTAGACTCCCCCCACTCAGCCGTTTGGCCGTGCATAGACACGACAGACAGACAGACAAACAGACGGAGTTTCATTCTTATTAATAGTATAGATGACCCAATGGATACTGTTGGATAAATGTTACCTAAAATAGAGTAAATGTAGGATCTAATTATTATTATTTTCAACAGTGAAGGCGTCAAGAGTAGGTACATCAGTCATATTTTATGCAAGAAACTGAACCACAGCTCGCTCAAAATTAATCAAAAACGCAATTCGCGTCTCTTTAGCGGTAGTATGCAAAGTTTGGTGTGACTTTAAACCTCAACGCAACCGGGGGTTCTCCACAAGAACGGTAGCATCTCGTTTTGCTCGCTCCAACTAGCGGTCACGGGCCTCGTTGAGTTGTCGTCACCCGTTGGTTGCTATAACTCTCTATTTATTTCGACTGTATTCCTCAAGCTCAAAATGATTGCGAAAACGATAGCACTTCTTTCATCCCAACTTCTGATATCACGTTTTTTGTTTTTAGCGAATTTTTGTAGAAAATGAACTATTGCAATGGCTCGGAAATTTTAAAAATGAAAATTTGTGAAAAATGTCTTTAATGAAATCTGTTTTGTGACATTCTGAAACGAATACTAGAGTTTATCGCTTTTTCATATGTATATATATATATGTGTGTGTGTGTGTGTGTGCGCGCGCGCATATTAAATAGGTCAAATCTCAAAAAATGTACTAAAAAATCACTAAAAACTGCTAAGAACGGCTAAAAATCGTTAAATGTGTGTTTTTTTTTGGCAGAATATTGCTCAAATAAAGTATATTAACTATAAAAGAGAACATTAAAAAAATTATGTACGAAATTACGCTGAAAATGTACTTAAATTAATTAAAATTTGCTAAAAACCTATAAAAACTTCAAAAAAAATTTTAAATATTGAAAATCTCTCTTTAATTAGTAAATTATTATTTAGAATACATTTTTTGCCATAAAGATAATACTTAACAATTTCCTTGCACTCAAAAAGCTCAAATTTCAAAACAATTCAACATTATACAATACGATAACGAATATTCACTCATACGATCATGCTGCTTTTTTTCTTCAAATTCCAGCAATAATGTATCTTCCAAATTGAAATAAAATCGCAATGTTGTCCGAACCGTTCAAAAGCTAATTACTTGAGGCGGTTATTATGAGATCTGACTATCTTCAAAAAAATTTTAGGGAAGTAAAACTTGAAGTTTCATGGGTTTTCAGAAATATTTATTCCTCAAAACAGTTCATGTTTTAGCTAGCAGAATCATATTTAGATGGTATTTTTCGAGAACTGAAAGACACAATTGTATTAGAAAATTCAACGCCGATTTCGAAAAAATGCTCGAGAATCAACTGTAGTTGAGTTGAAATAGAAAAAAAAGTCCAGTCATGCAGCATGACCCCATGAGCGAATTTTTGAAGAATATTACCGATTTTTACAACCAGCGAACGGCATTATTTCGATTTTTGACTGATTTTTCAACTTTGAAATTTTTGAAAATTTGATACATATTCTTATAGGAAATTTTACGCTGATTCCGAATATACCACATGTTAGTATGCTGAAAAAATTATTTCGCACGACAAATCGCAAAAAACAGGCTATTTTTGAAATTTTTGACTACATTTTTGAAAATTTCTACCCGAAGATGTAATCCGATCAAGCTGGCCAACGAACTCGAACTTTCGTTTTGTGCCATTAACATTTTAAAATTTGTTTGAAGTTTCTAGCACAATTCTACGGACAGTTAACGTCTGGAATGACACATACATACATACATACATATATACATACATATACATACATACATACATACATACATAAAAAAATGCGTTAAACTTCAGAATATGATTCAGAATAGCCTGAAACGGATTTCTGCATAAAATGTTTTCAAAAATTCACATTCTACAAATTTTGAGGCGAGAGCAATAGCTTAATTTTCTTCAAAAATTCGCTAAAACACGGTTTTTCGTTGTTAAGAATACAAGATAACCATTAACATGTGAAAATATTATAATTAACTAATGTTGGGGCAAAGGGGCACTAGGTGGAATTAAGCAACCAATTTTTGCACACCATGTATATAAATATAATTGGAAAGTTGAGCTCGCACCAAGTTTTCACTTATGAAAATAATATAATTCTTCTGGTTAGGCCTATAGGAAGCTTCCCGCTAATATAAATAACAAATAAATGAAATATTGTTCTGGTAATAGGTGCAGAATTAATGTTCTTGGAAGGGGGTTGTCGTCCAGTTCTCTCGTAGGGAAGTAATCACTCGAAGTTTGCGTATTGCGGAGTAAGTTCGGTTATATCCTAAATGATACAGATATACAGGGTGATTCCCTCGCAAATGCAAAAAAATATTTGGGTGAAACTACATAAAAAATGGAGTAAAATGCCGCCAACCGCATATTGGTTTATTATTTCCAATAATAAGCCTATCTGATCGTGTAGCAAAAAATTTTTATAACCCCCCCTCAAACTTTGTCACTTTACGTTTCAAGGTGCGTAGAATCCAAATTTGAAATGTCCGTCCGCCGTCCGCCGTCCGGGCCATGAAAGGCCTAAGAATTGACTTAAAAAACCCGTTCTTTCGCACATAGACTCCATTTGGGGTCTAGTTGGTCCTAACGTTTAACCATCCCGATCGCTTTACTCGCATAGATGCTATGGGCCAAAAACGGTCAAAAACGTGTCTTTTTCGACGCGAGCACGCCTGGCACGCGTGGCAGGGGGTCACGGTGGGTGGTGAGGGGGGTGAGCGGGGGGTGGAGTGAGAGGAGGCGCCGGCGCCGCGGCTTGCGGTGGGTACGGCGCCGGCGTTCGTTCGAGGCATGAATATGTTTTTTTTCAAGGTCATATTTGTGTGTTAATACCAAAGCTTTTCCTACGCATATTTAATAACATATCCTCTCGACTTTTCGTACGTACTTAGATAATGATATTATTAAGGTAATAACTATTTGAATAGATAGGAGCTCAAATCGAGAAATATAAACATGCGTATATAATTATAGAAGTATAGGTTGTGGCAACTCGAAGTAGGACACGCCGAGGAGTCTGGACGGGCCTTATGACGTACGCTAGCCAACTAAAACTACGATCATACTCAATTGAAAAAATAATAAACCTTTGTGAAATAATTTGCAGCGTTTTTTAAAGGTTTTTTCAGGAATACCGTGTTTTTTTCATTTTAAACTCGGATTTCTCCACTTTGCCTCATTTAATTTCAACTTTCAACCTCATTTTCGGTATCAGCATTAAATTTCCTATAAGAATAGTGTACTTGGGTTCTTAAAAAGTACCATCCAAAGGCCCTCACATCAGCTCAAACATTGACGATTTTGAAAAAATAATATTTCTGAAAATCTTTAAAACTTTACTACTCTTTTAAAAAGAATACTGGAAACTGGCAAATCTAATGAAAACTGCTTCGTCTAATACTCTTTCCAACGGTATAATCAATCTGACTTTTATTCTGTTATTTAGGGGAGAAAATTATGTTTTAATGTTAAAAAATGTGGGTTTTTCAATGAAATTGTTGGTTTTCTCGAATGATGACCCTCCATGAACCAACGAGTATGGGGTCGGTTTCTATGTATTTTTTCTCGCTGGATCGAATGGAATTTCTTGCAGATCTCTCAACTACGTTATAATCGAATTTTACACTTTAATTAACTAGTTTTACCCCATAACACACAAACATTTAATCGTAACAAACAAACATTTGCGATTTTAAGTGTAAAACTCAGTTACAACGGAGTTGGAGAGATCTACGAATGTTACCATTCGATACAGCGTGAAAAAATACATAGAAACCGACCCCATACTCGTAGGTTCATGGTGGGTCATCTTTTGAGAAAACCAACATTTCATTGAAAAACCCACATTTTTTAACATTAAAACATAATTTTCTCCACTAAATAACTAAATAAAAGTAAACTTGATTATACCGTAGGAAAGAGTATTAGACGAAGCAGTTTTCATGAGATTTGCCAGTTCCCAGGATTCGTTTTAGAAGAGTAGTAAAGTTTTAAAGATATTCAGAAATATTATTTTTTCAAAATCGTCAATGTTTGAGCTAATGTGAGGGCCTTTGGATGGTACTTTTTAAGAATCCAAGTACTCTATTCTTATAGTAAATTTAATGCTGATTCCGAAAATGTGGTTAAAAGTTAAAATTGAAAGAAGTAAAGTGGGGATATTTGAGTTAAAAAAAAAAAAAAAAAAAAAAAAAAAAAACACTGTTTTCCTGAAAAAACCTTTAAAAAATCATATCTCGAGAACAGATTGAGATAAAAATATGCAGTTGGCGGCATTTTACTCCATTTTTGATGTAGTTTCACCCAAAACTTTTTTTGCATTTGCGAGGGAATCACCCTGTATATAGATATACGATCCAACCTGATTGTCGTTCTTGTCAGTACCAAAAGCTCCAGGTATTGTGCTGGATGTCTTGCGATCCTTGGAGAACAAAGAAATAAATGTCCAAGTTGGTTGCTGCGCCCCTTGCACTCCAATTATCTTCTTCCTGATATAAATAGGGAGAATTCTGGATGCTGAGACCCGTTTTCCGAAGTTTTGAAACAGGATGAACCATATTTATATACCATATTTTCTTTCAATTTTATGCCACCTGAGTATTGCTATAATGTCAATTACCAGGTTAGTGCACAATTTAAGTCCCCTAAGTTGGGCAAATTCATTTTATATTATTTAAATTTTTTCGCCACCTGAGTATTGCTATGATGTCAATTACCAGGTTAGTGCGCCATTTAAGTCCCCATAGTTGGGCAATTTGATTTAAAAGTCCCCAATGTTGGGCAAATTAATTTCTATATATATTTTGATTTCCTAAGGTATAAGTCTCCATAGTTGAGCATCCGTTTTGTCCCGATTGTTCAATGAAGATACTTCTTATGAAGCTTCATTGACAATCCAGTTTTAATTTCTATTCCCCCATCCAAAACGCCAATGCAGCTATTTATGATTGAATGAGCATTAGTTCTCAGCTATTCACTATTCCACCCAACTATCATACTTGATCTTCAATCAAGTATGTCTTTAAGGGGAGGAGTGTAACAGAGTTACCTCCTGAGAGGTCCATCAAGCTCCCGTCAGAGCACAAGAGATAGCGTTGTCGGCGTCCCGTTGAGGAATCAATGGGAACCACGCGCTGTTCTCGATCATTTTAGACAGCTGGTTTGGCGTCGGATGGTTTTCTGGTGACAGGAATATCAACCTTCCCCGAACATGGCTCATTAAAAGCTATGACTAGGGGTGGTATCTCTCTGACGGGATGCCTGTTACCTCCTCTACCTGTTTTATGAGGATTTAGGCCCCCATTGCAACTCTGGGGGGGGGGGCACCTAAATTCCTTATATGGTGTTCAGAAGTAGTAGGTTTGAGGCAAAAAGGCAAAACAGCGGGAACAGAGTGACTTCGTTACAAAGCACGAGGATAGTAAAATGGCGCTCGCAGAGTTGACGACGAGGCGGCGCTGACGTCAGGGAAAAAAGTAGTCCCAAAAAAATTAAAGTAGTACCTGTTTTTCTAAATTAGTAAACCACTTTTACTACTTCACTATATATTTTTACTTTGTTACTTTGTTTACTTTTTACTTAATTAAAATTATAAATGCGCACATTTCTTTTTAATAAAAATAAATAAACATAATACATTCCACAATGGATTTACATGTTATGTAGCTGCATGAACAACTAATTCAATTGATATTGGAGTGCCAATTTGTACAAGTAACAAAACAATAAAAGTTTATTAGATTTGGTTAATCGAACACAATTAAGAGAAACACGAAGAAAGATATCTTGTAATAAAATGATACCAACTATTTCGAATCTTGTTTGCTTTCAACAGTTTATTCTTGACGCATTTGAATGCGGTACTCAAGTTGACTGTATGTATACAGATTTTTCAAAATGTTTTGATAAAGTTTCTCTTTCTCTTTTGATCTCTAAAATGAGAGCCTTTGGTTTTTTCGGTTCTTTGCTTGGGTGGTTTGAGAGCTATCTTTCCAATCGATCCCAGATTGTTAAAATCAAATCAAATTTTTCCCATTCGTTTCCTAATACATCGGGCGTCCCACAGGGGTCCCACGTAGGGCCTCTATGCTTCCTAATTTTTGTAAATGATCTTACTGATATTTTTTCTGGTAGCAGTTGTTTTTCTCTGTTTGCAGATGATTTAAAAATTTATTCTAGAATCACATCTCAGTTTGACTCGGATCATCTTCAAGGCAATCTCAACGCACTACACTCGTGGTGTGTCAAAAATTGCCTGTTTTTAAATATCCAAAAATGTTCAATAATTACTTTTTCTAGATCTCCCGATCCTCTTGTCTTTCATTATGTGCTAAACGACCAGGTCATTCAACGTGTATCATCCGTTACTGACCTTGGTATCTTGTTTGACGGTAAATTATCGTTTAATGATCACATTGACAAGATCTGTGGCAAAGCTATGAAATCGTTGGGCTTCTTAAAACGTCATACCCGTGATTTCAATAATGTAGATGCCTTGATCATGCTATACAATGCATTAGTGCGCCCCACTCTTGAATACGGATCGATGGTTTGGTCTCCTTACTACGCTAACGCTATTTGAACTACTATCTATCTATTGGAAAAAGTCCAGAAAAGGTTCGCTCGCTATGCTGAATTTAAAAGAGGAGTAGGTTGGGAAGATTTTAATTATCAGGCTTTTCTTAATGGCAATGGTATAACGTCGCTCGAGGGTAGGCGTAAAACTGCTGATGGTATTTTCATTTATAAGCTGATCCATAATTTAATTGATTGTCCCGAACTTCTTCAGCTTCTAAATTTTCATGCCCCCCTGTATCGCACTAGAACCTCCACCTTATTTTATATTCCTACCACAACCACAAATTACCTGCTAAACAATCCACTCCATAGAGCACAACGCATATTCAATATTCCTTCTGTCTCCGAAAAAATAGATATCAGCACAGTTTCCCTTTATCGTTTAAAAAAAATACTTGATTCTTTATAATTAGAAATCGTTGTTTTATTTTCTTGTTTTATTTTTATCAGTCATTCTTTTGCGTTCGCTTATTAATTTTTCTGTACCTTTATAATATTCATACTATAACATTTCTCTTGTAATTGGGCTTCAGCCCGTATGTTTCATAAATAAATATATAAATAAATAAATACCGCGATTGGTATTAAGAACTGGCCCATACTTACCGCCTATACTTACTGGCCTATACTTATAAAATTAAGGTAACCGAGCGTTTTTAGCAAGCCCTTTTCGGGGTGAGATGCTACAAAAATAGTCAAATTCCGGAAAGAATAATTAAAATGACGTTATTTCCAGGTACATCAATACGAATCAGATGCCGTACCCGGAAGACTGTTCCAATATGCATACCCATCTATACCTTTGGAAAGCTCACAAGTCATTCGAACTAATTGATAATGCTCTTCCCAAATGTGACTCGTACATGGAAGTTTTCGATATATTAGACGACCTGATCGACCACCCTATTTTTGCCGAGAAGGAAACCGTTGATAATTGGAAAGAAACAAGAGCTGATTGGCGCAACAAATTTTTCCACACAATGGACAAAGCCTGTTTCAATATGATTAAAAACTTGGAAGCCAATTTTGACAAAGAAACGGGAGATGACGCAGACGTGTACACCTTTGAAGACGAGACTGATCACATTCAGCTTGCAGTGATAGGTTGGTTGCAGAGTAAGGACAATACTATCCCCAGGTCATCACCTAAAATTTCAATTCAGTCGATGAATGTACACATTGTTATGCCTGCCACTTACAGGAAGGATCCTTTTGTTTTGCGAGTTTTGTATCTTGATGCAGATTTCCTAAGTGACAGCTCTCTCACATTCAGCTGCCCAGAGGGTCTGCCGATGGAAACCAACATGCTTGATGAAGTCAAGAGGTGTTTCACTGTCAAGTCAGATGCAAAAGCGTCAGTTGCTGATAGAGAACGCGAAAAAGTGAGGGTTGCCAAGCAGAAAGTCACTGAAGCGCAAGCTGCTGCACAATCTGCGGAGAAAAATTTTGAATCTATGATGCAAAAAACGAAAAAAGGCGTCGTTCCTTCAGATGATTCGGCTGAACAGGTCGATATTGAAGAGGAAAAAGTGTATACAAAAAAGAAAAAACCTAGAGATTTTACAGTCTTAATGGATACTGCAAATGAGATTGGATCTTCGCCGTTTACTGGAAGGCGTCCAAAAAATAATATATTCGATGATGGCGGCGAGAGTGTGAGTCCTAAATCACTTATGCAGTCTGTAGGAACTCAGAGAGCTTTAGATGCCATCAGCATGAGAAGTGGCATGAGAAAAAAAGTACAAGCAAGAATGAAGAGATCGAGCAGAGCAAGTCATGAAGAAGGAATCTGCACTAATGTGTTTTCCTCGCCAAGTATGATTTCAATATCGGATCGACGCCGAAAGGTAGAGATTAGGAAAGATTCTGAGTTATGTTTCGAGCAACCAGATGACGACGGTGATTCCAAATCTGAGGTCACTGAAGTAGAAAGTGAGGCGTCCTTTGATTCCCTTGAGTTGATGTTCGGTAGGGAGGACGATGATGATGTAGAATACAAATCCATCAAAACTCTGGTCAGACACACGAAAATTGTGAATCGTGACAAGCAAAAGACTCCACATTCCAAGTCGATGTTTTCAGCAGCCGGAAAGACGGGACGAAAGCGTGGAAAGTCCATAGGAAGTATAAAAAGGCTTGCAGATGATTCTGACGAGATTCAGCAAACAGCTTCTGATATATATGAGTCGAAAGAAGAGCTGAGGCAGGAAAACTACATGTCAAGCTTTGTGTTTACAGATATACCCAACAGACGAGTACATGTCAATCTCCGTGCGTTTTCCACTATCGGCGGCGTCTACTTCTTGGATACTATATTTCATGAATCTCAACCAAAAACCTTGAAAAACGGAGATACAGTGCAAATATTTTATGGGGAGCATAACATCAAAAGGATGAATTATGAGTACGAGTATGTTCCCCCACCACCACCACCAGAATCTGATGATCCTAACGTGGTAGCACCAGTGGATCCAGGTCTCCAGCATCTACTTCTCGTAAAGGTTCCATTGCCCGAAAATGTTGTATTCGTTGGATCCAAACCGATCATAGCATTATGGGACCGGGAACAGAAGTATTGGACAAAACAGCACGTTTATCAGTGCGAAATTGATTTAGTTTCAAAAACGGCTACGTTCAAATTGGGGAGGATCTGGCCGTTCGCCTTTCTAATCAATAAATTTGCACTTTTTTCATTAAAAAAATGGGTCGTGAAACCCAAATTTGATACTTGTGGTGTGTGTATAATGGTGCAAACTCAAGACATTAATTTTCAGTTTTGCGTGATGAATTCGGAAGTATGCTTACATAGCGTCGAAGGTCTTGTTCAGACCTCCGCTATTGAAGACTTTGTGGGAGTTTATATGCATGTAAATAAGCTTGTAAAAATAATGAAATCCCGAGGTTTGAACTTATTTCCTGATAAAGACAGTTTTCTGTATATAAACGATAACACTTCTAAAGACCCGGTTCTCGAAGATCACGCTTACCTGTCTATGGCAATGTTTTCAGATACTTTAGAGTTTCAATCCAGCCAGTGGAACTTCGACTGCAAACGACGGAAGTTGTCTTTTCAAGTCAGAGAATGTCTGGCTTATAATTTGGAACTGCGTTTGAGGACAGTGACAACAGGACCACTTTCTGCAGCTCTGTACAGATGCAGCGACGAAGAAAATATGGACGATTCCAAGCTGGACAATTTAGGGTTCTGCCCTGATGTGTACTCCTTGTTAGAAAAAGCCTTCGCTCACGCTACTCCAACTACGGCTTTAAACCCACTTCAGGTCATCACGGTATACTCTCTGCTCTCCAGACTCAAAGTCCTAAGCTATTGTGGTTATTACAAGAAAGAAACCACCTCTAGTTCATCCGACACCTCTAAGAACAGTCCGAAAAAAAGAAGTAAAAAATCCGGAAAACCGCCGAGAGGAAAATACAAATTTGTTGGAAGCCGATCCAGTCAGGCCAGCATATCGATATTAACCGAAATGTAAATTTGTTAATAACACTACGTCACTATCCTGCAGATTTTGATTTATTATTGCCAATAATGAACCGTTGTAATCGAATAAGAAAAAAAACTGTAACCCATCAGTTTCAAGATGCGTAGAATCCAAAAATCGAAAAAAAAAAATCCGTCAATCCAGTTTTTCTCCGTAACTAATTGACCAAAGTTCATGTAATTTGGCCCTATACTCACACATCGACAGGGGATGTGGCAGTAACATTGGCATTCATTTTGATCAACCCTAGAGTGTAATTTATGAGGGCTGAAATATTCTAAAATCGAGACCTCTGACAATTTCAAGGTAACAATGAGGGTTTTTCCCATATTTTTCCCATATACGGTGACCATATTTATCTTAAGCAAAATCGGGACGGATAGAACTATCAAGGGGGTCTGAGGGGTATAGAATACCCTCCATGGGGAGGAGGGTCCGGGGGTCCACCCCCGTAAAAGTTTGAATTTTTTACCCTTTAAAAGTTTGTTTTTAAGCATATTTCATCCATTCAAACATTGGTTTATTAAGAGCTTCGTATCAAACTAAAAATATGTAATATTCATTAAAGAACGTGGCACTAAGAATTACATGACAAAATAATTTCAAGAAGTTTATTACATACACAGAAAGAATATATGTACCTTTTGCACTGAACTTCACGAACAACAGGTAAGTTTTTATAGTCAAATAAACAAACATTAATTTTCCAAAAAATGATAAAATAAAAATTAACAGAGCAGTCTGTTTACATCATTGTTCTTGTTATATTTTTTCACTAGGGCCAGGGGTACTCGTTTTACTCCAGTCGTACTTCTGCGTTGAGGAAAGTGCTCTCAGCAAGGACTCGTCTTTTCTTATTTTGTCGTACATTTCAACACACGACAAAGAACTGTTCATTTGGACAATTAGTAATGCTTTAACACAGCCTAGTGCCATTGAAGATTTTTCTGCGGTCCAAAAGTTGTTTATCAATGAGAAAGCTCGCTCGACTGAAGCATTTGTTCCTGGTAAAGAAAGAGAAAATTCTACCAGAGTTTTGAGATTAGGAACGCTTATTTCGTTTTTCTGCAAGTCCTGAAATAAAGTCAGCCACCGTTGCTCAGTTGATAGTTTTTGTTCTTTCCATTCAGCCAGGACTACATCAGGAAGCTGTGTGTTCAGCACACTAAGCTCATTGAACAAATCATCAAGCGAGAGAGGTGGCCTATCTTGAAACAAATCCCAACTTTCCTCTAGTTCTTCCCACTTCAGCTGCTTCTTTAAGTCTATCCAAGACAGTTGACTCAAGCTGTCAACGTTTGATTTCCAAAGGTTAAAATAAGTAATGCAGTGGCCATAAAAAGTTCCTACTGTATTTTTCACCTCTTGTAAATCGCATGCATTTCCCGCAGCAACACTGTTTCTTTGAAGTTCCTTTACTTTCCTTGGTAGAAATAAAGACTCTTTTCTGTCAACTAAGTTTTTGTAAAGAATCAAATATTCATTTGCTGCCTCTGTGGTAGAAACCTTCGCTGAGGTCGAGGGGGCTAACACAGTTGGGTCTCCAGACTGCTCCTGTGACTATGATAATAGTTATGTTGTGTGTGGTGTAAAGAAATTCCACGTTACTAATCATTCATTTTAAAATAAAGCTAATAACTTTTCATGATGATTTGGTTTGAAAAAATCTTTATTGGTGAAAATCGGGACATTTCTTTCCCGATTCGGGACCCCGGGACACAGGCTTTAAAATCGGGACTATCCCGATAAAATCGGGACGTATGGTCACCGTACCTATACTCACACATCGACAGGGGATGTGGCAGTAACATTGGCATTAATTTTGATCAACCCTAGAGTGTAATTTATGAGGGCTGAAATATTCTAAAATCGAGACCTCTGACAATTTCAAGGTAACAATGAGGGTTTTTCGAGTCTCATTTTTACACAGTGTATAAATACATCTAGAATTGCAGAAATACCAAATTAAAATTGAAATAAAATTGTGTTGTGTACTAAATTAAAAAAAAAAAATCAGCGTGAAGTTTTAGACTTCGTAAGCTTATATATCGCGCTAGTTGATTGAGCAAAGACGAGCTCGACGTGTTCCAGGTTTACCTTGAAGACACATCCGTCCGACTTGTCTTGGCGATCTTTCGAGTAAGTTCTAGCTCAACTGTTAGTAGTAGGTAATATTGGTGTATGTAGATATAAAGGTCGGTATAAACATACAGATTATATGCATTTTGTGTAGAAACTCACTAAAACATAAGAAAGACAAAGCAGCTTGAAATGATTGCATACGAGTCTGCAACACATTGGGACATTTTCATGTGTGTTTTCTTATTGTATTTATTACTAGGCAGATCTCACCCGTGCATCGCACGGCGGGGCGTACAAATCAATTAAATGGGCCATAAGAGAAACCGCCTACCCGTGGGTACTTAATTGAATTCGCGATCGTGTTGACTCATTGTTCCGACACCCGTTGGTACTTCATTGAATTCGAGCCAGGCTACATCACCTAACCCCCCCCCCCCCCCCCCCCCCCCCGCAGACTCGTATGCAATCTCTAAGAGCCACTCAGCTGATCCGGACCCTGGGCATCGTCACGTAAATGTGCTAAAGAGACTACATACGAAATTACAGCTTCCTAGAGTGTAAAACATAGAAATTAGCTTCAAAAGCCACTCATCTGATCCGGACCCTGGGCATCGACAAGTCAATGTCCTAAAGAGGCTACATAAGAAATTACAGCTTCCTAGAGTGTAAAGCATAGAAATTACCTATTAAAATGATTTAACCACCGCTTCACAAATCAAACCGTTCTCGCAATATTTGGATAACCTGCTATGAATCAAATCATCGAAACACCAGCTCAATGAAATCATCAGAAATTAACAAGCGGTGGCAATCATGTTCACAATATCAATTATTGAGAATGATCACCTGAGTGTACACAATTATTCAAATAACCTTGCTCATAACTCAGCTTGTTGGCCACGCACTTCGCAGTAGTAAACATAATATGGTTGGATAAATTGAGAGCTTTCGAACGAATGGTCAACGAATTTTTTGGGATGAAAAACGACGAAGTATCATATCCCTAGCAACGACTCGGTTGTAAGCGGAAATTATCACAATTATTGGCGCCAGGGCAAAGACATGAAAATGTCAAAAATCCGTCAATCCAGTTTTTCTCCGTAACTAATTGACCAAAGTTCATGTAATTTGGCCCTATACTCACACATCGACAGGGGATGTGGCAGTAACATTGGCATTAATTTTGATCAACCCTAGAGTGTAATTTATGAGGGCTGAAATATTCTAAAATCGAGACCTCTGACAATTTCAAGGTAACAATGAGGGTTTTTCGAGTCTCATTTTTACACAGTGTATAAATACATCTAGAATTGCAGAAATACCAAATTAAAATTGGTATCTCTTCCTTATAATATATATAAATGAAATGGCAGGTGTGCTGGGGAATGAAAAGGTTTTTCTGTTTGCCGATGATGCGGCTATTTTATTTGTAGCTAGTGAGTGGGAAGCTGTTTTTCGTAGAGCACAACTGGGGATGAACCTGGTTAACGAGTGGCTTCAGTCTAGTTTCCTAACGCTGAATATAGCTAAAACCAAATTTATGACCATTGGAAACTCTGCCAGAATTGATCCTTTGCAAAAGATTGTCATCCATACCTGTAATGACCCGATAAATTGTGCATGTGAAGGGCTGGAAAAAGTAGATACATTTAAATACCTGGGCATTCAGATCGATTCCAACTTGTCTTGGAGAGATCACATTAATTTTCTGTATGATAGGCTAAAAAAATTTCCAGCTCTTTTTTATAACGTCCGTTCTGTTTTGGGACTTCTCTTACTTCGACTCATATACTATGGCCTTGTCCAGTCTGTCCTCCAATATGGGATTATCTCTTGGGGAGGAACCTACCCTTCTAGCCTTAACAAATTGCTAATTTTACAAAAATCAATAATCAAAATTATGTATAGGAAACCTAAATCTTTCGACAGTTATTCAATTTGTAATATTTCCAAGTTTTTCTCTGTTCGTCAATTATTCCTAAAGAATTTACTCTTTTTAGCGAATTTTTGAAGAAAATTAAGCTATTGCTCTCGCCTCAAAATTTGTAGAATGTGAATTTTTGAAATTTTTTTATGCAGAAATCCGTTTCAGGCTATTCTGAATCATATTCTGAAGTTTAACGCATTTTTTTATGTATGTATGTATGTATGTATGTATGTATGTATATATGTATGTATGTGTCATTCCAGACGATAACTGTCCGTAGAATTGTGCTAGAAACTTCAAACAAATTTTAAAATGTTAAGGGCACAAAACGAAAGTTCAAGTTCGTTGGCCAGCATGATCGGATTACATCTTCGGGTTGAAATTTTCAAAAATGTAGTCAAAAATTTCAAAATAGCCTGTTTTTTGTGATTTGTTGTGCGAAATAATTTTTTCAGCATACTAACATGTGGTATATTCGGAATCAGCGTAAAATTTCCTATAAGAATATGTATCAAGTTTTCAAAAATTTCAAAGTGGAAAAATCAGTCAAAAATCGAAATAATGCCGTTCGCTAGTTGTAAAAGTCGGTAATATTCTTCAAAAATTCGCTCATGGGGTCATGCTGCATGACTGGACTTTTTACAATATGATTCGCTGACAAAACTTGGATTTCGGCGTCTTGCTTGACGTTGTTCATTTCGTTAGTTCGCACACATCATTTTAGCGAATTTTTGAAGAAAATCAAAATTTGTAGAATGTGAATTATTGAAAAAATGTTATGCAGAAATCCGCTTCAGGCTATTTTGAATCATATTCTGAAGTTTAACGCATTTTTTAATGTATGTATGTATGTATGTATATATGTATCTACATATGTATGTGTCATTCCAGACGATAACTGTCCGTAGAATTGTGCTAGAAACTTCAAACAAATTTTAAAATGTTAAGGACACAAAACGAAAGTTCAAGTTCGTTGGCCAGCATGATCGGATTACATCTTCGGGTTGAAATTTTCAAAAATGTAGTCAAAAATTTCAAAATAGCCTGTTTTTTGCGATTTGTTGTGCGAAACACAAAATATATTTGATGTGGTATATTCGGAATCAGCGTAAAATTTCCTATAAGAATATGTATCAAGTTTTCAAAAATTTCAAAGTTGAAAAATCAGTCAAAATCGAAATAATGCGGTTCGCTAGTTGTAAAAATCGGTAATATTTGCATGAAACATTGTCCAAATTCAGATTGAACTACTCTTATGGAAGTATACCTGTCTAAATCATAAACTAACATTTCTCTACACGATCAATAGCGACTGAAATGTCGAAGATTTCTTCAAAAATTCGCTCATGGGGTCATGCTGCATGACTGGACTTTTTTATCATAAAACCCCCACTTTGATCAATGTCGCCCCGATACATGACCACAATACCCGTTTTCAAGCAGCGGGGAATGTTGTAGCCCCACTAAATCGTCTGGTATTGTCGACCAAGAGCCCTCTTTACATTCTTCATGTTTTGCATAACAAATTAAGCGAGGAACTAAAATCACCATCTGTGTGGAACAAAGATCGGTACAGGGCTGCTGTAATTTCTTTCCTGATTACCCTGAACCCGGTGAATTCCGAATCAGTGTTGAGAAGTGTTTATACTAACTAATTTCATTTTACTCTCGTAATGGACACTTATTTTCTTATTTTTTATTTTGTTTTTGAACTATCGAAGTTTGGCTTGCTTGATTTTTTGGATTGTAGTCGTTGAGGCTATGTATTTTTGTCTGCTTTTTTTATCTGTATAATTACAACCGGTGCCAAAGAAGCTGCTCTTGACCCGTCGTCTCGGGCTTTTTAGCCTTTAGACGGGCAATATTTGTTCTGTACATAAAATTTTGTAATTGTATATGCAGACTACTTTATTTGTGAATAAAAATTTTTTGAATTGAATTGAATTGAAAATTGAAATAAAATTGTGTTGTGTACTAAATTAAAAAAAAAAAACCCCTAGCGCAGCGGGAGACTACCGATTGCCCCCGGCCGCGAAAAAACGTCGACCTCAAAATTCAAAAACATTCCGCGCTGAATAGAAAGAGAAATTCTCTCAACGAGAAAAGGGTCCAAGAAGGGGGGGGGGGGGGGGGGGGGGAGGAAGACAAAAATTTTCAATGTCTTGCAGAATCGTACCTATGCAAAATTTATCATGTTGCAATATGTGACAGAGCTATGGCCCATATTCTCGTGACGTCACGCCTGGAGTAGGTTTGCGTTTCAGCCAAAGTCGGCCATGATACCGCCCTACGTCAATGAATCGCTACTCAACCAACCTATTTCTCACAAGAAGTTTGCCGTCTCACGTCAACATGATTCGTGGTTATAAGGCCATTTTTCAACAGTTTTGTTTTGAAAAAATATAATATTGTAGCAATACAAAGTTTCAATTCAACTAAATGTTATAATAATTATGCCTGCCAGCGCAATAATTGATTGTAGATTGCTGTCAACAATACCAATCTAACGTGAACTTGTTTTTATTTGGACGAGGAGCCTACTAACTATAGTAGTTAATCAGTGCCAGAAAACTAAAGAACTTGAACCATAGTGAGAACCTGAAAAATAGTAAAGAAAAGATGATTGAAAATTCTTCAGGTGTCTGTACTGCTGTGTAGGTACCTAGCCATTGCTCAGGTAGCTTCATCAGCGTCTTATTATAAGTGCGTAGTACTATGCTTAACTGAGGAAGCTTTACTTGTTATATTGAATGAATAAAAGGAGAGATTTGATAGTATGTCAAAATAAACAAGGCAGGTTGTTGCTACACCAAGAAACGAAACTACTTGGGTAGTTACGTACGTCCTACCAGTTGTTGTTGGTTTAAAGTGCCTAAACAAAGTAGGTGGGTCGTTGCTTTGCCGACGAATACAACCGCTGATTAGCAAGTTTGTCAAATATCGAATCAGGGAATATGCAACATGAATTAAAAACCAGCTGAAAGGAAAAAAACCTTGAAATGCATTCTTCTGACGGTAAGATTTCATAAAGACGGTATTGACAGTGCAGTTATTGCACGAGTTTTGCAGTTACGCAAATTTTAGGTAATTATGTACCTACTTTCGTTTTGATCAATGAAGTACCTTCATGAACAAGTAATAATATACGGAAAGTATGTAGGTATACCTTACCTCTAGGTACTTACCTTATTTCCACATGTGATACAACTTACTATTCCCGCCTAACAGAGCTCTCATAACACATCCTTTCACAAGACCACTTTCACAGTACTCTAAAGATTTTTGGTTTCAATTGATTCAAAGAACAGTTCTAAAACTAGATGGGTAATCCAAAACATTTTTACGGCTGATGTCTGGATCATCTAGAACACTTGTATGTCAACTCCCCAACACAAATTTCATATGGATCTCTACCCCACAGATTAAATCTTGCGTTCGTAGCGTTTGAGGTCAACACCTGATAATAACTTTATGTAATTTGCATACAATTTATCAGCTTGCATATTAAAAATAATGAAAATATTGACTCGGAACTAGGTGAGACTATGTTATGCTGTTGTCCAGCTGCGACTACAAATGGGGGCATTTTCGAATATGTTTACTCGTCACCATGACAACAAGGTGAAATAACTTCGATTTCGCTTTCCTTGATGTAAAGATGCGCTAGTGTCCAAGTCTCGAGAATATCACCCATACTGCCAACTTTTATTGCTTCGTTCATAAAAACTTTCACTAATAACGAATAGAAAACAACTAAGCACTGCCAACTGATCCGCCATTTCAAAAAGGTTGAGAGCTATTGCCTTGAACAAAAGTTTTATAGGCTCAGGTGTCCAAGAATGAAAATTGGATGTGATTCTATGTTGGTTGAGTGGAAAAAAAAAGTTCCCTGTAATTCGTAGCAGTAGGTCTTTCCTTTCTGTGTTATTTATAAAACCACTTCCAACTCCCTGAAAGGGAAATAAAAATCTTTGTTCACTTTCAACGAAGCTAAAAGGGAAAATAACCATTTAGTGGTTTTTTTTGGAGGGACGGGTGATATAGTGATACGACTCAGATTACCCGAGTGCCTCCCCATGAATATTAACTAAACAAAGTGAACCCAGTCTGAATATATTTACTTCGGATGTAAAAAGAAAGCCCTCTACTACCGAAGTCTCAGCTTGGGAACCGACGGCTTTAGTCAACCGAAGTTACCGAAAAAATAAAACGAAACTAATTTGCTGGGGCGTTCGGAACATGCGGCGCTTGTCGTGGATGGTGATGGGAAGGGCGATGGGAGCTCCCGGGAGCCCACCTAAAGGCACAACTAGCGCTTCCTTCTGGCATTCTGGGCAACTTACAGTACTAGTCAGCTGACCGCGTATCATTGGTAACGTGGACCTTTTCCGTTATCGTTCAGCCAGGCCCCTCGGCCTCATCTCGTGCCGTTATCGTAAAGCTCCGTACGCACTCCATTGATCCGACATAATTGTGGTTCCTGGCATGATTCTGTCTTTAATCACTGACATCAGCGTGGCAGAAGTGCGGTCGGTTACGGCTACAAGGAAACACTCTTTCGTTTCTCGGCAGATGCCTCCAAAAATCCACTGTTGAAGAAGTTGTCGTCCAGTGTGGTTCTTTCTGCGAGAAAACAGGGACTCGTCGATTTCCACGGTCATATTGGGACCACCAATTCGCGACTGAATGCGCAAAATTGAGTTTGCGCACACCTCGTGCATATAATTGCACCAATCAACAACTGTATTGTGGTTCATACTGAGCTCTTTCTCGCAAAATTTGACACTTACCATTTCATTAGCCCAGGCATATATGAACAGCACAATATCTGTCAAAGGGAGTTTCGATCCAGTCAGGTAAGTTTTACTTCTTAGTGCCCTTCCAGCTCTGCAGCATCCACGTTTATTGCACTGCCACCGGTCTCTAGTTCCGAGATATAAAGCAGTCGTGTGTCCTCAGACAAGAAATTCATTTTAAACGGGAACAGACAGCTACTGAAACACAACTGACCTCCGATATCGATAGGCAACATGGAAATGACCTATGATATCAATAAAGGAAAAAAACATCACAAACATGACCTCTGATATCATCAATGAAGGAATGAGTATCATTTGCAGATCTGGCCGAACGATAACGGCACGAGATTAGGCCGAGGGGCCTGGCTGAACGATAACGGAAAAGGTCCGGTAACGTATCATTGTTGACAATATAGCCCTCCATCTTAGAGGTGTGTCGGCCCAGGTAATTCTCAGGATCGGTTCCAATGATTCCAGTGACATAGAAGTCACCGTTCCGAAATGCCGGTATAGTTCCCTTCCCGGTAACTAACTAACTAACATTTCATTCAATAGGAAAGAATTATTCAAGCCAGTGTCAAAAAAATAATCATTTAATGAACGAGTTTACCTATACAAATAGTTTTCGTTTTGATTTTAAAATATTAGCTATTTTTGGACTCAGTGAGCTCCTTCCCTCCGACAACATTGCCCCTGCTTTGGAAAAAAGTTCCTCACAGGGGACAGACGTAGCTACCACACAGGGACGGATTAAAGAGGGGGGGGGGCGGTGGGGGCGGTCCCCCCCCCCCCCCCCCCCCCCCGAGACGCAGTAGAAAAAAATGCTTGCCAGGGAATGCACAGAAAAGAATCACGCTACACAGTGTTTCGACTAATGTGTTTCAGGTAGAAAAAGATAATAATAAAAGTTCTCAAAAAAAAAAAAAAGTACCGGTAGGTATGTCAAGTCTCGAAACTAGAAGCATTCTTTACAGAATTTAATGCAGAATTAGAATTTTCAACCCGTTTATTCTGCAAACCTCTGCAAATATTGATTTTTTCAATTTTCGGTAGCAATTTGCATAATTTGAAACAGTGAGTTTTATTTAAAAATGGCCGTGAAACTTGAAAGCCGAGTAACATACCGTCATTTATACCTTCCTAGTTTCTAAATATAATATAAAATTTAATATTACGTGGGTTTTGATAAAATTCATGCAAAATTACCATCCATTAGACCAAAATCACATTATTATTATTTTTAGCTAACTTTATCAATGAAACGATTAGGCCTCAAAATGATTTTTTTCCCCTGGATTGAAAACTGCGTCATCAAGTATACGAACTAAATCACTCGCGACGAAGTTGTGGAAACCCATTTCAAAACGGAAGTTATTTAAAAAAAAAAAAAAAAAAAAGTTGTCTATTTCCACGAAAAATAAAGAGTTACAATGTTAAATCGATTTCGACAAATAACAACTCAATTTTTGTTATTGTTTGTTACTGAAGATGGCCTAACCGTCGAAATCGATTTAACACTGTAACTCTTTATTTTTCGTGGAAATAGACAACGTTTTTCACTAACTTCATACCTTCATAACTTCATACTTTTATCAAGTATGTTTTCGTTGATGAAGAAACTGTGGGGAAACTGGGATAGTAGGTACTGGTTTTACTAATCTGTCTCGGCCAATTTACAAATCTGTTTGTTTGAATTTTAATAGGCCTACAAACTGTGTGCGGTGTCCGTGGGCTATCAATCGGGGATTTACGCGGGTAGTGTCAGTGTATTATTATTTAATCCTGTGTTTACAATGTAAATATATAATCTATAAATAATATTACATCACGAGGACTGAAGTTATTATGTAGTATTGATTTATATCTCCAGCGTTTTATGTGTCATTCCCTGCATTTTGCAATATAATTTTGCCAAAAAAATACTTACCTATAATCATTTTATTTTTTTATTTAGGTTTTAATTTGTTTGTGTGTGTACATGGACATTTGGTAACCAAGCTAATATTTGTACAAATAAAAATCGTGTTTTTCATATTAATTTTTACGTAACATAAAGAGTAGGTTTAAATCCCCAAGACTGCTAGTTTGTCGAGTTCTTTTTCAAAAAACCTATCGGTGGGGGGGGGGGGGGGGGGGGGAGTCCTCCCGGTAGAGGACTACCGCCCCCACCCACGAAATTCTATTAATCCGTCACTGCTACCACACCTAGCCTTTCCTTGGCAACTTTGGATAGCAGTGGAAAAATTTGCCGATTAATGTTCCACCAATTAATAGGGTCAGCTCCCAATTCGATAGTTTCTTCCTGTGCCGAGACCTTTCCGGTCCGTGGAACTGAACCGGGAAGGGCTGGATTATTGTCACTGCTCGGACCCGTTCCGTGGTGAGACTAGGTTCCACAGTCCCGGCACCGATCAAATTAATGCTGTGGGTCGAATTTCGGAAAATGACGTAGGCCACAAAACCAAAAAAGCATTTTTGGTCGACAATTATTTCATCGCCTTTTTAACGCTGAGTCTGTTGAGCGTGGTTAAAAACTGTCTCAATCGCACCCAGAGATCCAAGCAAGCACACGGTTACTTATTATTAACTCTCGGAAAACTTACATAGGTATAGGTACCTACCATACAAACATTACCTAGAAACATTCCTTAGAAGATGAGCTGTTCCAGCGATGCTACATAACTAAAACTAAACTGAGAACTAAAAGAGCGAATTTTCGTTAATTTTCTCTCCTCTTTTCGGAACTAATTATCAGCCAATTATATACGAGTATGAAGGAATTGTACAAGAATCGTCGCGAACACAAAGCTTCCACTTTTTGTTCCGCAAAGAGCAAAATACTGATAGCATGGAGGCAAAAAGAGATCTGCCCTAGACGCTTGACATGAGTGTAAGCGAGGAGAGCTGCAAAAAATGAAACATCAAGATGTACCTATGTACACTCAACACTTATTAGGTAGGTACCTACTACCTACCTATACAAACTAGGTAGGTATCTAGGTACTTCTTCAAACGCTAAACACTAATTCAATCTCTGATGCTACCTAAACCTATTTTGAGATGGTTGCCAACCGCTTAACAAAATTACTCGTATTGGATCCATTTCGATGCCTAACTCACGAATTCTCCCAGCTTCACTAAAAAGCAACCGAGACTCTCCTGTGGGAATTTCGCATAAGTAGTTGTCGCGAACCAAGCGCTCCTCACGGAAACTGTTGCAACCAACCCCAGTTCCGTTGAATGAATTGGCGCCTGAATTTGTATCACCCATGTCGATTGTAATCTATGTCCGTTGCTAAACAATAGATTAGTTGGACACATTGATATGAATGATTTGTATAGTTTCGTGGTCTGGATGCTCGCAAGCCCGCATCTCAAACATAAATAAAATATCCTAAATCAATCCTTCTAGTACAGGGGTGCTCAAACTTGAACTGCTGGCGATCTACCTCAATATTTTTAGACTACTTACGATCGACTCTGAGAGGCTGCAAGTATGTGTGATGCAGGGTTGTCGTACATACACGATACACCCTACCTACCTAGGTAGGGTGTACCGTAGCATATATAGATATTAGCTTTCCGCACAATTTACATTATTTTAGTCAAGGTTTGGGTTAGGTTTACTCAAGTTCTTCTCTACAATATCAATGAAAAAATGAAAATAATTCTCTCTAAGCACAATGAAGTACCTAACTTTATATTAAAAATAAATAAATGAATGGAAACCAATATCAAGAAGTATGAAACCTTCTTCCTCTTCTTTCACGTGTAACCAAAAGAGGCAAATGGCAATTTAGTTGCGATGTACCTTGAAGGAACCCCTCCATGGTTAGTGTACATATATGGGCAGGTAGTTTATCCTTTTGTCCCTGCTAAGGGCCTCAAAAATTCCAAAGGAGACCATAAAGCAAAAATGTATATAAAACCCAAACGTGTCTTTTTGACATTTTATGTCTTTACTATGGCACATAAATGAAGAACCTATCAAGTCAATCAAATTTCTCCCTTGAGAGGGAAAAACATTAAATCATGTTTAATGTTAACAAGCGGTTGCAATCATGTTCACAATATCAATTATTGAGAATGATCACCTGAGTGTACACAATTATTCAAATAACCATGCTCATAACTCAGCTTGTTGGCCACGCACTTCGCAGTAGTTAACATAATATGGTTGGATAAATGGAGAGCTTTCGAACGAATGGTCAACGAATTTTGTGGGATGAAAAACGACGAAGTACCATTTCCCTAGCAACGACTCGGTTGTAAGCGGAAATCATCAGAAAAAAACGTTGCAGATTTGCGTGTCGGAATTCACAGAACGACCCCCAGCCCTAAAACATTAAACATGTTAAAAACTCCTAGTTATTCAAAATTGCGAGTTTATTCGTTGTTACAAAACAAAAGAGTTACATATGGTGTTAAACTCAACTAAGGAGTGACTTTGGATGTTGAAGCGTGGCACTGCATGTCCTCAGCAAACTTTTCGTAAGATGGTGCGTAACAACTGAGTGCCAATCACAAGCATGATGACATATGATCGTCAGTTAGCCGATTGCGATATTTTGACTTAATTATCTTCATTTCAGAAAATGCAGACTCGCACAAGTAAGTTGACCCAAACATTGCCGTCAGTTGAAGGGCGATTTGCCTTAGATTCGGATATTTATCTTCAGATATAAAACACCAGAAATTTGTATCAGAAGCTGTAGCTTTGAGATGTATATCTGATATAATCTGCACCAACTCATTTTCAACAGAACATGAGTTCATATTAAACTGACTTGCTACTTCAGTAGCTAATTCCTCAATGTTTTTACATGAAAAAGGATAACTCATAAATGATGCTATATTTGCCAATTTACTGCAATCATAAAAACGCATTTCGAATTGTCCCAAAATATTTGATAATTCAGCCTCATACGTATCATAATTCAACTGAGGAATCCTTACTTTCAAAGACGGAAAATGTTTCAGATCCATTATTTTCAGTTGATCTATCATAAGTTGTAATTTACTTTTGAATGCGTTTACTGCGCTAATCATCTCAATAATAGTTTTTCCTTTACCTTGAAGCTCCAAGTTAATGGTGGTAATGGTGTTCAAGTGCATTGTGATGTTAGTCAAAAATGCCAAATCAGTCAGCCATTTTTCGTTTTTCAACATCTCAGTGTCATCACCTCTTTCGTCTAAAAAAACTGTTATTTCGGGCAATAATTCTTGAAACCTTTCTAGGAATTTCCCGCGACTCAACCACCTGACGTCCGTGTGAAGAACTAAATCAGTGTGTTCTTGTCGCAAGCAGTGTTATTACGTAATAAATTTTTGAAGTTTAGTTACCTACTTATTAAAAATTTTTTTCTTCTCGAGATCTACTCAAAAAGCACTCGCGATCGACTGGTCGATCGCAATCGACCGTTTGAGCACCCCTGTTCTAGTACAATGCGAATTAGTCGCCAAACTTGTAAGCGACTGAGCTACCTACCTTACAGCTAATGAACATTACTGTAAGCTACCCAACAAAGTAGGAAAGTAATACATGTTTTTACTTAAATCACACAGTCGTTTATTACCTATGAATAAACATTTCCAGCGTATTTTAAATCTAATATTAAATGACACTTCTAAAATTGTAATAATATCGTAAGAACTTGAATAAAAAAATATTTGCATTAGAAAAACGAAGTTCCAGTGATGGGTGGCACTCTTTATTGTCATCAACAATCTTCTTAAAGTTAGGCTCATACGTTGTAGCGGCCATTCGAATGCAATTGTCCAAACGTTCATCCATCAAACCGTTTCTGTACTGGTTTTAATGAATTTCATACTGGAAAATGAGATCTCACAGAGATATGTTGAGCTGAACATTGCCTTCACTCGCAAACCAATCTGAACCAAAATTGGGTATTTTTGCTTAGGAACAAAAGGCCAAATATTTTCATTGCTTGAAGTGAGAGATTTCAATCAAAGGTCACTTTGAAAATCAATCAGTTCCATCTCCACAGCAGTGTCTTCTTTAAAATATTGCATGACACAAGCAGAAAATTCTTCAGGATCAATCTCAACAAAAAGTCCAGTCATGCAGCATGACCCCATGAGCGAATTTTTGAAGAAATCTTCGACATTTCAGTCGCCATTGATCGTGTTGAGAAATTTTAGTTTATGATTTTGATAGACAAACATGGAATCAAATTATTAACACATGCACAGAGTAAACTCATCAGTTGTGATTACATTTTTTTTTTTTTTTAACAAGCACCTACTACCTACGTTTTAAACAGCATGGTTCTAGGATTGGTTATACAGGGATACTTCCATAAGAGTAGTTCAATCTGAATTTGGACAATGTTTCATGCAAATATTACCGATTTTTACAACTAGCGAACGGCATTATTTCGATTTTTGACTGATTTTTCAACTTTGAAATTTTTGAAAACTTGATACATATTCTTATAGGAAATTTTACGCTGATTCCGGATATACCACATGTTAGTATGATGAAAAAAGTATTTCGCACAACGAATCGCAAAAAACAGGCTATTTTGAAATTTTTGACTACATTTTTGAAAATTTCAACCCGAAGATGTAATCCGATCATGCTGGCCAACGAACTTGAACTTTCGTTTTGTGTCCTTAAGATTTTAAAATTTGTTTGAAGTTCCTAGCACAATTCTACGGACAGTTATCGTCTGGAAAAAATGCGTTAAACTTCAGAATATGATTCAGAATAGCCTGAAACGGATTTCTGCATAAAATGTTTTCAAAAATTCACATTCTACAAATTTTGAGGCCTAGAACAATAGCTTAAGTTTCTTCAAAAATTCGCTAATGAGTGAACTGATGTACCTAGATAGGTAGGTACCCTGCAAGTTGCAGGTAGATGCAATTGTACCTATCATAGAAAGACGTTGACAAAATGAAAATTCGATGAATATCAGGCATAGGATTAACGAAGTGGATCTCACCTTAGTAGAATAGAAAACAAGTAAGTTTGAGAAATTTCTGACTGTTGAATGTGAGTGGGTACCTACCTATCTAGGTACCTCAGTTCACTCATTTTCTCAATAGGTTTCATTTGGTTTGGAAAAAGTTTCATTTGATTTGGAAAAGGTTTCATTTGGTTTGGAAAAGGTTTCATTTGGTTTGGAAAAGGTTTCATTTGATATGGAAAAGGTTTCATTTGGTTTGGAAAAGGTTTCATTTGACTTGGAAAAGGTTTCATTTGACTTGGAAAAGGTTTCATTTGGCTTGGAAATGCTATATATATTCTGTATAGATCTATTAAGGCTGAACTCAAATCACCATCACAATATAGCCGAGCAGCTTACAAAAAGAAAATAGATAGTTGGTTGATAGGAATGGGACTTGCTGAATCGGAGAACATTATTCGGAGTATATATGTGTAGACCATAAGACCAGAATGTAAATGGATGTAATTAGGTACCTAAATGAATTATGAAATTAAATGAATCAATGCTTGGCACTGCTCTTGCGGGGCTCCACGGGCATTTGCCTATTGCCTTGCAATAATGTTGTTTTTAGTTTATATTACATATGTAAATTCATTATAATGTGAATGTAATGTACAACTTGAAATAAATTAAAACAAATGTTCTGTAAAATGGATATCGTCAAATGGATGCCCCTCCTTCCCCCTCCAAATGAACTTTTAAATATGCCACTATGAAGGAACATAAGACTTATGGTATCTGTATGACGATTAAGTAGAGTCGACGAAATCCCACCGTGTTATTGAGTCTGGGGCATCGATCCCCTTTCCGGCTATAACTGTCATCCCAGGGAAATTGCTGTCCATCGTCACAGTTTCTCCCTTTCATATCCTTCACATAGATGTCACGCAGAAGTCTGTGATTTCCACGTTGATGCCGCTGTGATTTTCTTGTTCGTCACAACCCCGCTACGGCGAAAATCCCTCATTCAATCTCAGGTAGGTACCTATACTTAACATTATTCGTAAATGTCGATTGGCAGGAGGGGAGCCACTATAGGAGGACTTATATTCCTGCATAGGACTCTGAGTAGTTCCATCACTGCCAACCATACACTGGTCTCTTTGAATTATTGACTGTTATTGGCACACAAACTGATATCTGGGTAGTTGGTAGATTTTAAAATTAAAAGTAATTCTCCCAGAAGACAATGTCCCCAGAATTATCCCAGATGAGCGAATGACTTGGAAGGAGCATGTCACCTACCTAACAAATAAGATCCGACAGCGGATTCGCCAGCTTCGACCTCTGCTCATAAAACATTCCCCTCTCTTCATCTCAACAAAAAGACTGATATATCTTTCTCTCATCCGACCAATATGGACTTACTCATGTGGACTGTGGGGAGCAGCTGCAACATGTCACATTAATAAAATCCAAGTGTTGCAAAACCGGGTATTGCGCATGATAACTGGAGCCGACTGGTTTGTGCGAAATTCAGTTCTCCACAATGATCTTGGAATCCCGATGGTGAAGACTGTGATCAAGGACACATATGTGAGAATGAGCAGCAAAATGGTGGACCATACTAATCCCTTAATAGCATCCATTCCCATCAATTCACCTGAACTCCCACCGAGCCGTCGCCTAAAAAAACGTCGCCTTCAAGACGCTCTATTAGGAGATATAGAGTTTGAAAAAATGGAATAAACTGGCTGAAGGGTAGCCACTGGGCTACACCTCACTACATGTGCCACGTGAATTAGGATTTTTATCCTACTATATTTAATTTCGAGCAAAACTGTAATGTTTTTAAAAAAAAAAGTTATCTAATTAATTAAAAAAAAAAAAAAAAAAAAAAAAAAAAGACAATGTGCTCCAACACCTGCATAACGAGACGTTCGTGAACAATCAATTTGTGACACGAGACTCTAGACCCGTACCAAATAATCTAAATTCTTACTAAGGGATTGACTACTTGATTTTATTTATTTCTGAGATGCGAGTGTAGCGAGTATCAAGACCACTAATCTAAGCAGAAAACTGATCTGTGTAAAATCTCATGGCGACTGGAGAGTTGGAAGTGCGGGTACGGAAATGTGGATAGTCGAACGAAAGAGCAAGTCAGGGTCTAGAGCATGGATTCCCAAACTGGGGGGCGTGAAGACGGGTTAGGGGGGGCGTGAGACCATTCAACCATTCTTTGGGGCAACATCGAGCCAACTCTAGGAGCGAGCTCGTTTTTGCCCCAAACTATCATATATTATATCATGCTTGGGGCAGATAGCAGGAAAAAAATATCTCAAATACCACTGTCCGACAATACAGTGAAACGTCGTATTGATGATATGGCTGAAGACATAAAAAACCAAGTAGTCGATGGAATAAAACTATCACCATTTTTTTTTTTTTCATCCAGCTAGACGAGAGTACAGACGTTGCTCAATATTCTCAGTTAGTTGTATATGTTCGATATGTTGAAAATGAAACAATAAATGACGAGCTACTCTTTCCAACAGAGCTGGAGACCACTGCAAAAGCTGTTGATGTGATGAAAGCTGTGTCTGATTTTTTTTGACAATCATGGACTCTCCTGCCAAAACTAATGGGCGTATGCACTGATGGCGCCCCTCCAATGCCTAGTTCTCGCTCAGGCTTCGTGCAGTTACTCAGAGAAAAAAACGCTGATGTGACGGGGATTCATCCTACGGACAGTTATCGTCTGGAATGACACATATATACATACATACATACATATATACATACATACATACATAAAAAAAATGCGTTAAACTTCAGAATATGATTCAGAATACCCTAAAACGGATTTCTGCATAAAAATTTTTCAAAAATTCACATTCTACAAATTTTGAGGCGAGAGCAATAGCTTAATTTTCTTCAAAAATTCGCTAACAGTGCACTAAATACCCGTCTGTTTAAAATTATTTGTGAAGATTTAGGAACTGACCTCAAAACACTGCTACTTATTTCATACAGAAGTACGCTGGCTCTCAAAAGGAAACATGTTGGCAAGACTACTTGAGCTCCGAGATGAAGTAACTTCGTTCTTGGAAAACCAGAAGCAAAATGAGCTAAGCATGAATTTCAGCAAACCTAGTTCTCAAGTAATGTTGGCATATTTGTCAGACTTCCTTGATTCGTAAACAGCCTTAACTTAAAACTGCAGTGTGGAAACTCAAATATAACTCATCGTGATGACTCAAGATGTAATGTTGAGAAGCTACAACTTTGGAGACGACAAGTATCAGGAAACCCCTGCAACATTTCAAATTTCCCAAAACTAGTATCATCTCCGAAGAAACACGCTTCAAGAAGGTTTTTGAAGGATAAAACTTGTCAAAACAAGTGTCAAACCATTTGGAGACGCTCACTGATGAATTCGGGAAATACTTCCCTAACACTGCTGACGAACATATTTACAGACTTTCAACAGATCCTTTCCATGTCAACGTTGAAAATGTTCCAGAAGCCCCGCAAGAAGAATTTGTGGAAATGAAAAATGATTCTTCTGCCAAATATGACTTCGAAAAAATGGAAAGGTCAACATTTTGGATCAAATACTTCCAAGTGTATCCCAGAGTGTCACAGGAAGCTCTTCGGTTATTTTTGCCTTTTTCAAACACCTACTTGTGTGAAAAAGCATTCTCAACACTCGTATCAATAAAAACAAAGAATCGGAACAAACTTGATGTTGCTAGTGACTTACGTTGTGCCCTTGCCAAAACGTCACCAAGAATACCAGCGCTAGTAAAGAAAATGCAAGCCCATCCATCTCATTAAGATTAACTTATTTTTATCTTAAAGGCTACCTACTTCATAAAATCTACATGTTATCAAATCGTGTTTTGTGTAAAAAGCAAATAAAAACTTGTTTTCAGTGTAAAACTTGCATTTTTTTTCACATCCATTCATTAGTTATGTAAGGGGGGCGTGGGAAGCTTTCATTTTACCACAAGGGGGCACGGTACGAAAAAGTTTGGGAACCCCTGGTCTAGAGTCTCGTGTTTCAACTTGATTGTTCGCGAACATCTCGTCACTAGCATATTTCACAATTTAAAATAAAATTTATCATCAGGAAGGGACCCAAACACAAATGGTTACCCAAAACCAAATATGATGGAGGAGGACCTACCTTAACATAACTATATAATAATGAATCAAGTAATGAAGACTTACCAGATTACCAATAGGTACCAATAATAAAGATAGTCACCTAGCACAGATACTCAATGCTCTAATGAGGCCGAATCCGGCGAAAGTATTTAGCTGCTGATATACCAATAAATCCATCAATCAAAGAGATGCCTTATATAATCTGTCATGGATCACCTGTTCCAGGCTCCATGCATTTCAAATCTCAAATCAAATCAAATCAAATCTTTATTTACGGAATAATCCATTTTTGTCACAATTGTATAGATAAATAAAATAGTCACCAGAAGAAAGTAAAGGTGTCTAAACATATATAAGTAAATCATGTATGTATCATCAAATGACGGCGTTCAAGGAACCAACAGAAGTTAGAACAAGTAAAGAAGTTATACAAAGTTATAATACAAATTTCAAACATGTTGCAGGATGATTGATTATTCATGAAAAACATATAACTTATTAAATCAGTACAAACGATTTCAGATCAAAGAAATATATCATTTCAGGATAATAGAGTTTATGATCGTAGGTGATGTATGAAATAAATCAATTTCCATGTAATTATTAGATTGCATCATGGCCCTATTGAGGGGGTTGTATTTTTGGTAATTAGCTGATAGGGATGCATGTGCAAATGTATATTTATGCCTGGTTTGGTGAATAGGTACATAAAAATTCAAACGCTCTAAAAGTGGGGGAGAATGAACGCGACCACTCACCAACAGGCAGGAAAGCAGGAAAATTTGGTCAAAGTATTCTCTTCTTATTGATAGGGGTTGCAAATTATTTATACTATATAGTTGGGTATAGCCATGAGGTTGCCGGGGAATGGAGAATTTGAAACTATAGTAACGTAGAAATTTTTTTTGAATTTTTTCGAGATGGGAGATATAACATTCATAATAAGGCGACCATACTATTGAATTATACTCAAGTTGGGATCTAACGATTGAAGTGAAAAGTGTTCTAATGAGAAATCGGTCGGTGAAATCTTGGCGATTTCTAATTATGAAGCCAAGAGATTTGTAGGCATTATTGCAGATTTTGTTGATATGTGCATTAAAAGACAAATCATTTGAGAAAACTACACCAAGGTCTTTAGCAGTAGGTAGTGTTCCTGACTAAGATTTTATCATTTAGTGAGTAGAAAAAATGAGTAGGATTTTCTCTTCGATGGTAGGTAACAACTGAACATTTGTCGACATTTAGTTTCATATTATTCAAGGTACACCAGTTCTGGAAATTGTCTAAATCTTCCTGAAGTTCCAAACAATCTGATAAACATGTAATTTCTTTGAATATTTTCGTATCATCAGCAAATTGTAAGACCTGAGAATATTTGAGGCAAGATTCTTATGTAGATATTAAAGAGAACTGGAGCCAAATGGCTGCCTTGAGGAACAGATGATGTTACTGCTATTGGGTATGAAATGAAATTGTTGTGCTTGACCATTTGAGTTCTATTAGATAAATATGAAGCTATCCAAGACAAGAGAGGGTTACCAATCCCAATATTCTTTAATTTTTCGATCAGACGGCTATGGTCGGTTCGATCAAAGGCCTTCGACATGTTTGTGTAGATCACGTCGATCTGATGGTTCTTACCTATCGAATCAAGCGGGAAACTTTGGATCTTTAGAAAATTAGTAGTGGTTGAGCGTTTGGGCATGAATCCATGTTGCTCGTCATTTACGGCGGGAAATAAAACAGGAGATATCGAATCGGTTAAAATATGTTCAAAAACCTTTGCAGGTTGTGATAGATTTGAAACCGGTCTATAATTTTTAATTGCATCATTATGGCCAGATTTAAAAACGGGAATGATGTAGGAGTTTTTCCAAAAGCTGAGGGAATTCGCCAGTAGATAAAGATAAGTTGTATATTAATGTTAGGGGAGGAGTGGCGAGAGAAAACCGACAGTTGAATCCCCCAACACCAGCCTACTCGATTGCCAGTGCCGCATAAATTACTATTATAATCCTACAGTTGGCTAAACTGCCTCTATCCCTTCCCTCTTCAAGGGAGCCAGCTGCCTGATGTAATTCATTATGATTCGCTACCTGTTCTTCGCCAAAGCCAGTTCAATTCATTCTTTTACGATTTGTGCCTATTAAGCCATATCGCCATCTTTCTTTGATTTCCATTCAGCCACGTGCAACTTTTCTTTTAGCGAATTTTTGAAGAAAATTAAGCTATTGCTCTCGCCTCAAAATTCGTAGAATGTGAATTTTTGGAAAAAATTTATGCAGAAATCCGTTTCAGGCTATTCTGAATCATATTCTGAAGTTTAACGCATTTTTTTATGTATGTATATATGTATGTATATATGTATGTATGTATGTGTCATTCCAGACGATAACTGTCCGTAGAATTGTGCTAGAAACTTCAAACAAATTTTAAAATGTTAAGGACACAAAAATAAAGTTCAAGTTCGTTGGCCAGCATGATCGGATTACATCTTCGGGTTGCAATTTTCAAAAATTTTCAAAATAGCCTGTTTTTTGCGATTTATTGTGCGAAATAATTTTTTCAGCATACTAACATGTGGTATATTCGGAATCAGCGTAAAATTTCCTATAAGAATATGTATCAAGTTTTCAAAAATTTCAAAGTTGAAAAATCAGTCAAAAATCGAAATAATGCCGTTCGCTAGTTGTAAAAATCGGTAATATTTGCATGAAACATTGTCCAAATTCAGATTGAACTACTCTTATGGAAGTATCCCTGTATAACCAATCCTAGAATCATGCTGTTTAAAACGTAGGTACCTAGTAGGTGCTTGTTAAAAAAAAAAAAAAAAAAAAAAAAAAAAAAAAAAGTAATCACAACTGATGAGTTTACTCTGTGAAATATTCCGTCCTCCGATTCTCTCGGTCGCTCTCTTCAATGTTTTACGCTCAACTGTTTTAGGACTTGATGTAGCTTCAATACTGATTGTGGTTTAGAAAATATCAGCCATGAAATTATGAAGAAGTTCTATTTATGTACGTACTAACACGCAGACCCAAAATCATAAACTAAAATTTCTCTACACGATCAATAGCGACTGAAATGTCGAAGATTTCTTCAAAAATTCGCTCATGGGGTCATGCTGCATGACTGGACTTTTTTTATTTCACCTTTCATTTTATCCGTATCTTATTAGTACAATGCATTTTGGTGCAATACATCCCATGTCGTATACATTTTATGTAGGTACCTACCTAGATTCAAAGAAATATTATTGGTAAGTAATTCCGAAAAAAGTCTGCCGATTGAGAATGCCATCTCTGTAACCATAGATGATTGTATTATGGAAAAGATTTTGGGAATATTAGTAGGCACGTATATACATTTTTAAACAGAAGCATTAGGTACCTGATGCATGAGCTATGAAAAATGTGGGGTTTACAAAACTACATAAAAAAACAACGTATTAGGTTGACATACGACGGCAAACTTCTAGTGAAAAATTTCTAATTGGAAATTTTTGGAAAATGGGAATTCCAGGTAATCTTCAGATTTGAAGAAATCACTGGAAAGTTTAAAGTGTTTGTTATGAGCCTATTAAGTTTTAAAGAAATACTTGCATACGAGTCTGCAACACATTGGGACATTTTCATGTGTGTTTTCTTATTGTATTTATTACTAGGCAAATCTCACCCGTGCATTGCACGGCGGGGCGTACAGATCAATTAAATGGGCCATAAGAGAAACCGCCCACCCGTGGGTACTTAATTGAATTCGCGATCAGGTTGACTCATTGTCAACACGACACCTGTGGGTTCTTTATTGAATTCAAGCCAGGCTACATCACCTACCCCCCCTGCAGACTCGTATGCAAGCTCTAAGAGCCACTCAGCTGATCCGGACCCTGGGCATCGTCACGTAAATGTGCTAAAGAAACTACATCATACGAAATTACAGCTTCCTAGAGTGTAAAACATAGAAATTAGCTTCAAGAGCCACTCATCTGATCCGGACCCTGGGCATCGTCAAGTAAATGTCCTAAAGAGGCTACATAAGAAATTACAGCTTCCTTGAGTGTAAAGATAGAAATTACCTATTAAAATGATTTAACCACCGCTTCACAAATCAAACCGTTCTCGCAATATTTGGATCACCTGCTATGAATCAAATCATCGAAACACCAGCCCAACGAAATCATCAGAAATTAACAAGCGGTTGCAATCATGTTCACAATATCAATTATTGAGAATGATCACCTGTGTGTAAACAATTATTCATATAACCATGCTCATAACTCAGCTTGTTGGCCAAGCACTTCGCAGTAGTTAACATAATATGGTTGGATAAATCAAGAGCTTTCGAACGAATGGTCAACGAATTTTGTGGGATGAAAAACGACGAAGTACCATTTCCCTAGCAACGACTCGGTTGTAAGCGGAAATCATCAGAAAACCAACCGTAACGTTACGTGACAGTTTTTTGTGCAATGTGCCAGGGCAAAGACATGAAAATGTCAAAATTATCGATAGCAGTTATTTTCAAGGGAAAATAATGAGATCGGAGTTTTAGCGTTATTAACGTTCACGAACGCGTGAACGATTCGGTATGGTAAGAATGGAATTCCCAAAAAACTAGTAGTTAACGAGAGTTAGTGCTAGTAGAATAAATGTTTCTACCTAGTAAATAGCTGATATTGTAGGTCAGCACTCCGAGGATTTGGCGTTGATTTATGATGTCACACTCTCAGGACCCTGGCAATCAGATTAATTTTCGTCTGTTGGAAGCCAATAACAAGCTGATGGTCCAACAATTAGAAATTCAATTTTGAATCTCGCAACCATTTCCACCATTTCATCAAATTTTTACGTGTAAAATCTCAGATGGGAGCAAGTTCTTCATTGATGGATGAGGAATATTATTTTTAGACTGATTGGAAGCTGTTCTAATTCGATTGGTCAGTAAGTTATCTACGTAGAAAAGATTTCGGTATTGTTTCTATTTAACCAAAATTAAATTAATATTACTATAATAAATTCACGAGAAAATCACCGAGATAATAAGGTAAACACGACATAAGGACTTGACGAATGGAATTTTATTGATAACAAAATGATAGCATCTCTTTTAGAGGAGGCAACCCGCTACATCGTATGTTTCATGTAGGTAAAACTATACATACACCACATTTTAGCGAATTTTTGAAGAAAATTAAGCTATTGCTCTCGCCTCAAAATTTGTAGAATGTGAATTTTTGAAAACATTTTATGCAGAAATCCGTTTCAGGCTATTCTGAATCATATTCCGAAGTTTAACGCATTTTTTTATGTATGTATGTATATATGTATGTATGTATGTATGTATGTATGTATGTATGTGTCATTCCAGACGATAACTGTCCGTAGAATTGTGCTAGAAACTTCAAACAAATTTTAAAATGTTAAGGACACAAAACGAAAGTTCAAGTTCGTTGGCCAGCATGATCGGATTACATCTTCGGGTTGAAATTTTCAAAAATCTAGTCAAAAATTTCAAAATAGCCTGTTTTTTTGCGATTTGTTGTGCGAAATAATTTTTTCAGCATACTAACATGTGGTATATTCGGAATCACCGTAAAATTTCCTATAAGAATATGTATCAAGTTTTCAAAAATTTCAATGTTGAAAAATCAGTCAAAAATCGAAATAATGCCGTTCGTTAGTTGTAAAAATCGGTAATATTTGCATGAAACATTGTCCAAATTCAGATTGTCTTTAAATCTACAAGATTAGTTTAATAATAATAAAGTATGAGTACCTCCTAATTATTTTTAATAATTTGATTCCGTTTGTCTATCAAAATCATAAACTAAAATTTCTCTACACGATCAATAGCGACTGAAATGTCTAAGATTTCTTCAAAAATTCGCTCATGGGGTCATGCTGCATGACTGGACTTTTTACCTTTTAGCGAATTTTTGAAGAAAATCAAGCTATTGCTCTCGCCCCAAAATTTGTAGAATGTGAATTTTTGAAAAAAAATTATGCAGAAATCCGTTTCAGGCTATTCTGAATCATATTCTGAAGTTTAACGCATTTTTTTATGAATGTATGTATGTATGTATATATGTATGCATATATGTATGTTTAAATGTATGTATGTGCCATTCCAGACGATAACTGTCCGTAGAAATGTGCTAGAACCTTCAAACAAATTTTAAAATGTTAAGGACACAAAACGAAAGTTCAAGTTCGTTGGCCAGCATGATCGGATTACATCTTCGGGTTGAAATTTCCAAAAATGTAGTCAACAATTTCAAAATAGCCTGTTTTTTGCGATTTGTTGTGCGAAATAATTTTTTCAGCATACTAACATGTGGTATATTCGGAATCAGCGTAAAATTTCCTATAAGAATATGTATAAAGTTTTAAAAAATTTCAAAGTTGAAAAATCAGTCAAAAATCGAAATAATGCCGAATTCTAGAACCATGCTGTTTAAAACGTAGGTAGTATGTACTTGGAAAAAAAAAAAAAAAAAAAAAATGTAATTACAATTGATGAGTTTACTCTGTGCATGTGTTAATAATTTGATTCCATGTTTGTCTATCAAAATCATAAACTAAAATTTCTCAACACGATCAATAGCGACTGAAATGTCGAAGATTTCTTCAAAAATTCGCTCATGGGGTCATGCTGCATGACTGGACTTTTTTATTTTTCTACCTTTTGGTTTATTATTTCCAATAATAAGCCTATGTGATCGTGTAGCAAAAAATTTTTATAACCCCCCCCCTCAAACTTTGTCACTTTACGTTTCAAGGTGCGTAGAATCCAAATTTGAAATGTCCGTCCGCCGTTCGCCGTCCGGGCCAAAAAGGCCTAAGAATTGACTTAAAAAACCCGTTCTTTCGCACATAGACTCCATTTGGGGTCTAGTTGGTCCTAACGTTTAACCATCCCGATCGCTTTACTCGCATAGATGCTATGGGTCAAAAACGGACGAAAAAGTGTATTTTTCGACGCGAGCACGCCTGGCACGCTTGGCAGGGGGTCACGGTGGGTGGAGAGGGGGGGGGGGGTTGGTGTGGGGGGGGGGGGTGGAGTGAGAGGAGGCGCCGGCGCCGCGGCTTGTGGTGGGTACGGCGCCGGCGTTCGTTCGAGGCATGAATATGTTTTTTTCAAGGTCATATTTGTGTGTTGATACCAAAGCTTTTCCTACGCATATTTAATAACATATCCTCTCGACTTTTCGTAGGTACTTAGATAATGATATTATTAAGGCAATGACTATTTGAATAGATAGGAGCTCAAATCGAGAAATATAAACATGCGTATATAATTATAGAAGTATAGGTTGTGGCAACTCGAAGTAAGACACGCCGAGGAGTCTGGACGGGCCTTATGACGTACGCTAGCCAACTAAAACTACGATCATACTCAATTGAAAAAATAATAAACCTTTGTGAAAAAATTTGCAGCGTTTTTATATAGGTACCTTGTCTTGTTGTAAGGTCCGTCAGGCTGCAATTTTCCGAACTCAGGTTCGGTGGTATCAGACTTCTGCTTGGACATTTTAACTTTTTAGCTGACCACAATTATTACATGGCAGATAGAGTGTTTCTCTATCTCTTACAAATCTTTCCCTCACCGCCCGACTACCTACATAAAGGACTTCCTCAATCCCAAGAAATCTACTTCTCTTAATACCTTAGTCGACCGATACACTCCTACTGGCTGTAATCATGCACCTGCTTCTGCGATTGCTGTACGTAATTGCAATACTAATCTACACCACACACCCTTTTTTATTTCACCTTTCATTTCATCCGTATCTTATTAGTACAATGCATTTTGACATCCCATGTCGTATACATTTTATGTAGGTACCTACCTAGATTCAAAGAAATATTATTGGTAAGTAATTCCGAAAAAAGTCTGCCGATTGAGAATGCCATCTCTGTAACCATAGATGATTGTATTATGGAAAAGATTTTGGGAATATTAGTAGGCACGTATATACATTTTTAAACAGAAGCATTAGGTACCTGATGCATGAGCTATGAAAAAATTATCGATAGCAGTTATTTTCAAGGGAAAATAATGAGATCGGAGTTTTAGCGTTATTAACGTTCACGAACGCGTGAACGATTCGGTATGGTAAGAATGGAATTCCCAAAAAACTAGTAGTTAACGAGAGTTAGTGCTAGTAGAATAAATGTTTCTACCTAGTAAATAGCTGATATTGTAGGTCAGCACTCCGAGGATTTGGCGTTATTTATGATTTATGATTTGGCAGATTAATTTTCGTCTGTTGGAAGCCAATAACAAGCTGATGGTCCAACAATTAGAAATTCAATTTTCAATCTTGCAACCATTTCCACCATTTCATCAAATTTTTACGTGTAAAATCTCAGATGGGAGCAAGTTCTTCATTGATGGATGAGGAATATTATTTTTAGACTGATTGGAAGCTGTTCTAATTCGATTGGTCAGTAAGTTATCTACGTAGAAAAGATTTCGGTATTGTTTCTATTTAACCAAAATTAAATTAATATTACTATAATAAATTCACGAGAAAATCACCAAGATAATAAGGTAAACACGACATAAGGACTTGACGAATGGAATTTTATTGATAACAAAATGATAGCATCTCTTTGAGAGGAGGCAACCCGCTACATCGTATGTTTCGTGTAGGTAAAACTATGGGTGATATTCTCGAGACTTGCGACACTAGCGCATCCTTACATCGAGGCAAGCGAAATCGAAGTTATTTCACCTTGTTGTCATGGTGACGAGTAAACATATGCGAAAATGCCCCATTTGTAGTCACAGCTGGATCACAGCATAACATAGTCTCGCCTAGTTCCGAGTCAATATTTTCATTATTTGTAATATGAAAGGTGATAAATTGTACGCAAATTACATCAAGTTATTATCAGGTGTTGACCTCAAACGCTACGAACGCAAGATTTAATCTGTGGGGTAGAGATCCATATGAAATATGTGTTGGGGAGTTGACATACAAGTGTTCTAGATGATCCAGACATCAGCCGCAAAGATGTTGTGGATTACCTATCTAGTTTTAGAACTGTTCTTTGAATCAATTGAAACTAAAAATCTTTAGAGTACTGTGAAAGTGGTCTTGTGAAAGGATGTGTTATGAGAGCTCTGTTAGGCGGGAATAGTAAGTTGTATCACATTTGGAAAGGTAAGTACCTACCTCGAGGCTACATACTTTCCGTTTATTATTACTTGTTCATGTAGGTACTTCATTGATCAAAACGAAAGTAGGTACCTACCTAATTACCTTTTTTGTCCAACAATTTGCGTAACTGCAAAACTCGCGCAATAACTGCACTGCCAATGCCGTCTTTATGAAATCTTACCTTCAGAGGAATGCATTTCAAGGTTTTTTCCTTGCAGCTGGTTTTTAATTCATGTTGCATATGTCCCTGATTCAATATTTGACCAACTTGCTAATCAGCGGTTGTATTCGGGCAAAGCAACGACCCACCTACTTTGTTTAGGCACTTTAAACCAACAGCAAATCTGGTAGGACGGACGTACCTACCTAAGTAGTTTCGTTTCTTGGTGTAGCAACAATCTGCCTTGTTTATTTTGACAAGCTATCAAATCTCTCCTTTTATTCATTCAATATAACAAGTAAAGCTTCCTCAGTTAAGCATAGTGCTACGAACTTATAATAAAACGCTGATGAAGCTACCTGAGCAATGGCTAGGTACCTACACAGCAGTACAGACACCTGAGGAATTGTCAATCATCTTTTCTTTACTATTTTTCAGGTTAATTATTCTCAAAGCCTAAACGAATGAAGTTCTTTAGTTTTCTGACACTGATTAACTACTATAGTTAGTAGGCTCCTAGTACAAATAAAAACTCGTTCACGTTAGATTGGTATTGTTGACAGCAATCTACAATCAATTATTGCGCTGGCAGGAATGATTATTATAACATTTAGTCGAATTGCAACTTTGTATTGCTACAATACTATACTTTTTCAAAACAAAACTGTTGAAAAATGGCCTTATAACCACGAATTATGTTGACGTGAGACGGCAAACTTCTTGTGAGAAATAGGTTGGTTGAGTAGCGATTCATTGACGTAGCGGTATCATGGCCGACTTTGGCTGAAACGCGAACCTACTCCAGGCGTGACGTCACGAGAATATGGGCCATAGTGGTCCCCCAGAGAAGTTGCCGTCATGCTCAGCAGCGAAGTAAGTACCTACCCTATTGTTGGGCGAACTCTGATAACGTCCTCCGTCGCACTCGCCTACATTACTGAGGGTGCCAGGTTCAAATCCAGTTGGAGACAAATTTTTCTTCGTACTCCAACCTTCGAAACACCTTTCTAAACATAATTATGATATCTTTTATTATATCATGAAATATGCGTGTCTGGAATTAAACTAAACTTTATTTAAATAATTTATGTTTACAAGCATAACCTAGTTTCGGTTTCCATGAAACGTTGTTAGTGGTATATCACATCACTTCCCCCTCATCTTTGGCCCTCAAGCTGTTCGTAACTGGTCCGCATGCTTCCTTCGCTGTACTCCCTCTACTTCCACCAGGTAGGATAAAGGACCCATTTTCTTTACAACAATCCCTTTTTTGAATCCTTTAATCAATGGATTTTGAACCCAGACCTCTTCCCCCTCTTCAAAGGATTTCCATCGAGAATGTTGATCGTGATGAACTCTCTGTGCAGTCAACATTCGATCAACGTCATTTGTGAGATCTGGTTTTAAGAGGTCTAGTGGGGTGATCATACGTCTTCCCAATAACATTTATCCAGGGCTTCTTCCAGTAGTTCGCTGTGTTGATAATCTATAGGAAAACAGTACATTTTGTACCCTCAAGTTTAGATCCTCGCCTTGTCCTTTTGAGGCTTCCATGCGTTGTTTAAATGTGCGCACAGCTCACTCATTCGATCGAGGGTGGTAAGGTGTACAACGAACGTGCTTGATTCCGTTATCACCTAAAAAATTTTCAAAATCCTGCGACACAAATTGGGGTCCATTATCCGAAACTATTAATGCTGGAAAACCATACCTAGCAAATAAGTCTCTCATTAGTGAAATCGTCACAGATGCTGTCATGCGATGAGCTTGAATAACCTCCAACCACTTTGTAGTTGCATCAATTACCAACAACCAGTATTTTCCAGCGTACTCTAAATAATCTATATGCAGACGGGTCCATGGTTTTTCTGGCACATTCCACGAAAATAAAGGAGTTACTGCCTCCTTGGGTCTACATTCTTGACAAGAGTTGCACCGCTTTACGAATGCTTCCAAATCTGCATTCATTTGCGGCCACCATACATGAACTTGTGCCAGATCCTTCATAGCTACCACTCCTGGATGTCCTAAATGTAAATGATGCATAATCGTCTGTCTAAGAGTTCGTGGTATGACAACACGTCCTTTCCATAGTGTGTAATTCGTGTTTTCCTAAAATGAATTGATTTATGTTACATTTTATTTTGAGATGCGAGCCTGCGAGCATCCAGACCACCAAACTATACATAGCTTTCTGAAAATCTCTCCCAGATTTTTTTGGTAATGATAGGCAGGTAAAATATTTGAATTTTTTTTTTTTTTTTTTTTTTTAATTTTATTTCAGTAAACTTTTAGTACAATGGTACTCCTTATTATGCTAATGCAAATAACAAAAACTGCACTTCCATAGTGACATGGAGCGTGCATGGAACGTGTGTGAAGGGCGCTGTCCAACAACAGTCCTTCCGGTTGATTCATGAGTGCACTTAACTGGCTTTAATCATCACTTAGATCGGGGAGAGTGTCTATTGTTCTTTTTCGTTTAAGACGTCTGGTTTCTTGCGGTCGGCGTTCCATGGAGGTCCAATAAGCGGCGAGGGCGGGGTTGGGGTGGGGATGTATGTTGGAATGGAGTTGTATGGATGTTTCTTTGACGACTTCTTTGACTTCTGGGATAGCTAGGTCGCGGTGGAGGGTGGCGTTGCTCACGTACCATGGTGCATTAGCGATCAGACGTAGGGCTCTGTTCTGCTGGACCTGAATCCTTTTGATTTGGGTGTTGCTTGCAAGTCCCCACAGAGAACATGCGTTAAGCCATATCGGGCGAATAAGTACCAAATCTCTTTTGGTTGACAGGTTTAATGGGGAGGTTCTGCTAAGAAGAGGTTTGAGCATACTTGTACGTGTTCTAATCCTTTTGACTAGTTCGCCGATGTGGTCGTTGAACGTGAGGTTTGACTGGAGAGTGACACCCAAGTAGCGTACAGAATTGGCTTTCGGAATAGCTGTATTGTTCAGAATTGTAGGGTTTGTGGTGAAGTTCCTTTTTAGGGTAAATGTAATTACAGTTGATTTTTGGGGGTTCACTCTCATTCTCCATTTATCGTTCCATTGTTCCAGTTCCTTAACATGATCCTGCAATTTCTCTGATGCCCTGATTCCGGTTTTATCCCTTGAAAGAATACATTGGTCGTCTGCGAACATGGCTGTGGTGGTTTCAGTGGGCGATGGCACATCTGAAACGTATATTAAGTATGCGATTGGTCCCCATACGCTACCCTGTGGAACAGAAGCGTTGACCCGCTTACTAGGCGATTGGGCATGATCACATCTCATGTGGAATGTTCGATTGGCAAGAAATGACTGGATTATGTGATAGTAGGTATCAGGGACAAGGGGTTTAATTTTATATAAGAGACCTGGGTGCCATACCCGGTCGAAGGCTTTTTCCGTGTCGAGGAACACACTGTGGCAGATTTCGCGTTTTTCAAAGGCATCCAGTATCTCTTCACCAACGCGATGAAGTTGTTGTTGGCAGGAGTGTTGTTGGTAAATGCTTCAACAAGGGTTGGGTAATTCCATCTGAACCTGGGGATTTCTTTGTTGGTGACCTTGAGATTGTATTTTTGACCTGAGCAGGCGTGAAGAACTCATTAAATGGTGTTAGATCGAGAGGCTGAGAAATTGTATCTTCTACGTGCTCGTGAAATTCTCTTAGGTGAGATTCATTCGGGGAAAATTGATCCACTAATTTTTCTGCAAATTATAATCATTGAAAAACCCAAATACACTGATGTACAATTTTCATAACTAAATTTCTACTCGTTCAATTTTATTGTTATTAAAACTCCATAATCACAATCATGCGTAGTTAGAAACCAATTCCACGCTCATTATGTATATACGCTAATGTAATCATCTCATTCCAATTTTAAAAGCCTCAAACGGATAAGTATTGAAACTTTTGTTAATATATTTTGGAGAATTTGGGATAGTTCTACAGGGTAATTATCTTTTAATCCACAATTGCACCAATCTATACACTCTCGTGATTTACTGACTACGTTGAAACAAGGTAAATTGTTATTTAATAAATTACTTATGTACCGTTCTTTCACTCGATGGGTCAGCAAACATTTCCGTTCCAAACAACAAAGCAAGAGTGGTGATCCAAGTTTATAGTGTTAATTCAATTGAACTGTTACTAATGGTGAACATTCATGTGTTGAAATTTCACACTTTTAACCTCAGATTTGGATTCAGAGCACTTGAAAACCACTAGTGACAATTTTCAGCTCCAAATACCGTTTAGTTTGGCCAATAAACGGGTAGACAAATCCCGTGTAACGTAGCAAGGGAGCTGTTTCCCCCTGGCCGTGACGTCATCGTGCAAAAGAATTTCAAGTGCCGTATCACTGGTGAGATACCCGTCATATAGCACCTTTTTGGAAAGCTCTCATGAAGATATACAGGGTGATTCCCTCGCAGATGCAAAAAAAATTTTGGGTGAAACTACATCAAAAATGGAGTAAAATGCCGCCAACCGCATATTTTTATCTCAATCCGTACTCGAGATATGATTTTTTAAAGGTTTTTTCAGGAATACCGTGTTTTTTCATTTTAAACTCGGATTTCTCCACTTTGCCTCATTTAATTTCAACTTCCAACCTCATTTTCGGTATCAGCATTAAATTTCCTATAAGAATAGTGTACTTGGGTTCTTAAAAAGTACCATCCGAAGACTCTCACATCAGCTCAAACATTGACGATTTTGAAAAAATAATATTTCTGAAAATCTTTAAAACTTTACTACTCTTTTAAAAAGGATCCTGGAAACTGGCAAATCTCATGAAAACTGCTTCATCTGATATGCTTTGCAACGGTGTTATCAATTTTACTTTTATTTTGTTATTTAGGGGAGAAAATAATGTTTTAATGTTAAAAAATGTGGGTTTTCCAATGAAATTGTTGGTTTTCTCGAAAGATGACCCTCCATGAACCAACGAGTATGGGGTTGGTTTCTATGTATTTTTTCTCGCTGGATCAAATGGACACTCTTGCAGATCTCTCAACTACGTTATAATCGAGTTTTACACTTTAAATAACTAGTTTTACCCCATAACACACATACATTTAATCGTAACAAACAAACTAAACATTTGCGATTTTAAGTGTAAAACTCGGTTATAACGGAGTTGGAGAGATCTACAAAAGTTACCATTCGATACAGCGTGAAAAAATACATAGAAACCGACCCCATACTCGTAGGTTCATAGAGGGTCATCTTTCGAGAAAACCAACAATTTCATTGAAAAACCCACATTTTTTAACATTAAAACATATTTTTCTCCACTAAATAACAAAATAAAAGTAAACTTGATTACACCGTTGGTAAGAGTATTAGACTAAGCAGTTTTCATGAGATTTGCCAGTTGCCAGGATTCGTTTTGGAAGGGTACTAAAGTTTTAAAGATTTTCAGAAATATTCTTTTTTCAAAATTGTCAGTGTTTGAGCTGACGTGAGGGCCTTTGGATGGTACTTTTTAACAACCCAAGTACACTATTCTTATAGTAAATTTAATGCTGATTCCGAAAATGTGGTCAAAAGTTAAAATTGAATGAAGTAAAGTGGAGAAATATGAGTTTAAAAGGAAAAAAACACGGTTTTCCCGAAAAAACCTTTAAAAAATCATATCTCGAGAACGAATTGAGATAAAAATATGCAATTGGCGGCATTTTACTCCATTTTTGATGTAGTTTCACCCAAATTTTTTTTTTTGCATCTGCGAGGGAATCACCCTGTATTATTGAACATATAAGAATAACCAAGAAAATTCCCCATTGCTATCCAGGAACAATACAATGCAAAGTTGGGATTTCGAGTCAAAATGCTTTCAATGATTGCGCAATAGTTCGTAATACAGAATTAAATTACCTTCGGGGCATAGTTTCCTCAACTCTGATAATTTGCTGGGGGGAAAAAAACTACCCATCTATAAACTGAATGTAATGGTATTTCTCCGGACTTAGAAGGTACCACTCATATAATGTGATTAGAACAGGAGAAACTTGTTATGACCTCTTATACATTATCAATAGTTTCCTAAATAAAATGTAGACCAGAGCCCGAGTCTGACCTAGTCTACCCACCTCGACCATCTGGTGGTGGATGTATGGGTGAGAGCAGTTAAGGCCCGTTTACACGAGCAATTTTTTCCGGCAATAATTGCAGAAAAAAGTATTGCACAACTATTTCAAAAAAGTTGGACAACTATTCTCTCCTCGAAAAAGTTGCCGAAGATTGCACGCAATTAATTGACGGGAGTTGTACAACATTTCAGGCCCACGAGCCCTCTAGGCAACTGTTGCATCGTGTTGAAATGAAGTCCAAGGGGTTTGGAAAATTATTGCACTATTGCGGCAATTTTTCGGCCTTGGGTCGGGAGAGGGAACGAAACAGCCAATCACATTGAGAATTTATTTGTGCAGCATGGTCTTATGAGCAAATATTGACGTGAAACTGCACTGATGGGGTGCAGCATGGCCTTATGAGCGAATGCTGACGTGAAACTGCACTGATTGGGTGCAGCAGTGCCTTATGAGAGAATTTTAACATAGGAAAGATAGGGGTTTGTGTGCAGCATGGCCTTATGAGCAAATATTGACGTGAAACTGCACTGGTGAGGTTCAGCATTGCCTCATGAGAGAATTTTAACGTAGGAAAGATAGGAGTTTATATGTGCAGCATGGCCTTATGAGGAAATATTGACGTGAAACTGCACTGGTGGGGTGCAGCATTACCCCATGAGAGAATTTTAACGTAGCAAAGATAGGATTTTGTTAGTGCAGCATGGCCTTATGAGCAAATATTGACGTGAAAGAATTTCAGAGGTGAGAGCCAACCCACATTCTCTCTGGCTCAGAAACTGGCGCTGCCAACTTCCCCTCTTTTTCCTTTGGTTGGCAGCAGCAGCGACGACCACCTCTTCACCGACCATGGCGCAAACTGTAGTCGCCCGTGTAAACGAAACAATTGAGAATTTTCTATTGCTCAACTTTATTGGTGCAACACAGTGCAATTAATTCCTTGCAACATCTTGACGCAACACGAGGCAATTTTATTGCTTTGTGTTGCGTACAACTAATCTAGTGCAATTTTTTTGGAGTTGCGCAACTTTTGTTGCTCGTGTAATCGGCCCTTTAGACGCAAAAGCAACACGAGACTCGAACTGACATCCGTTCCATTCGAAATAAGTCTTGTTCCTCATTCAACCTAGCTCTTACCTCCTAATTTCAAACCTTCTTCATTTAGGCCGGTTTTCACCACCTTGAGTTAGTGGCTCAGTTACCGTTATCCTGTAGATAGGACAATGATATGAGTTTCTCCACTCCGAGACAATCGTAAACCCCCTGGTTAGCGACAGCGTTAGCTCACTAATTTTCTTTTCTACTTAATCCAGGTTTTAAGAGCTAAATCCAAAAGAGCTACTGCATTTGTTGTAATAAAACGGACAACATGTTGTTTCGTCATTACAAAGCCGTCATGGTTTCTGATTTAAGGGCTGTGTTTGACTATAATTCTTGTGTTTATTCTCGATTCTACATTCCACACTTTGGGATGGCATGGTGGGTGTGTGTTTCTGTGTGTGACGCTGCCCAGGCCACAATTCTCAGCCGATTTTCGTGATTCATATTTGGTTCGATTTCAATTTTAGTGTAGTTGTGCAACGAACCTTAGTAATTTCGGATTTGCTATCAAGGTTTTTTTTTTTTTTTTGAGTGAGGAACATTTTTTATGAACGAAGAGGAGTGACTGCACTCCTCAACAGTGTTGGAGTCTCTCTTTTTGGGCTTTTGGGCATACCAACTAAAAAACCACCACTCTATCTCCTTATAGAGAACTACCCCGGAACCACTTATTTAGTATTACTTCGGGGTAGTCTTCCCCCCCCCCCCCTTTTTAGCGAATTTTTGAAGAAAATTAAGCTATTGCTCTCGCCTCAAAATTTGTAGAATGTGAATTTTTGAAAAAAAATTATGCAGAAATCCGTTTCAGGCTATTCTGAATCATATTCTGAAGTTTAACGCATTTTTTTATGTATGTATATATGTATGTATGTATATATGTATGTATGTATGTATGTATGTATGTATGTATGTATGTAGTTAAGGACACAAAACGAAAGTTCAAGTTCGTTGGCCTATGATAGGATTACATCTTCGGGTTGAAATTTTCAAAAATGTAGTCAAAAATTTCAAAATGTTTTTTGCGATTTGTTGTGCGAAATAATTTTTTCAGCATACTAACATGTGGTATATTCGGAATCAGCGTAACATTTCCTATAAGAATATGTATCAAGTTTTCAAAAATTTCAAAGTCGAAAAATCAGTCAAAAATCGAAATAATGCCGTTAGCTAGTTGTAAAAATCGGTAATATTTGCATGAAACATTGTCCAAATTCAGATTGAACTACTCTTATGGAAGTATCCCTGTATAACCAATCCTAGAACCATGCTGTTTAAAACGTAGGTAGTAGGGGCTTGTTAAAAAAAAAAAAAAAAAAAATCAACTGCCTTCAATACTGACCACATTGGACATCGAAATCTATGAATATTTACCTACATTTGTCTTTAAACCTACAAGATTAGTTTAATAATAATAAAGTATGAGTACCTCCTAATTATTTTTAATAATTTGATTCCATGTTTGTCTATCAAAATCATAAACTAAAATTTCTCTACACGATCAATAGCGACTGAAATGTCGAAGATTTCTTCAAAAATTCGCTCATGCGGTCATGCTGCATGACTGGACTTTTTTTGTTTTAATTAATTATGAATTTGGTTTAAGTTTGTAAAATATGTCAGGAGCTTCATACTGGAAGTTTTATCATTGGAATTTGATGTCGGTGAAGGGAGTTAATGGGAGAGGGGAGGGGGAAGTCCGAAAAGTAAGGATTTATATATATATATATGTATATATATATATATATATATATATATATATATATATATATATATATATATATATATATATATATACATATATATATATATATTTAATCTCATTTTAACTCTCACCAAAATTATATGAAATCCATTCTTAAGGACGTCCCTGTAATGCATGTATTACTTACTGTTTGTTGTCAGGACTGACCTCAAAATTACCAAGATGCCACCGAAAAAGAAGAAAGACGACAAGCAGAAAAGGAGTGTGAGCGAGGCGGACTCCAAGGCCACTATATCACTTACCAGGTAAGACAAAAGAAAATAAAAGCCTGTGCATTTGCGTAGGATGTTGAGTGAAATTAGTAATGTAACTTTAAATTTAAACAACAACAAAAAACTCGGCCCTTCGGGCCTCGCCGGGGGGCAAGCCCCCTGGACCCCCCGATTGTTACTGCCTAGATCCTTCGGCTAAAATTCAAAAAACATGGAACATGCTTTAGCCATGTTTTATTTGTTTGCTGTTTCCTTTTACTATCAATTTGTTGTCTATTGTTTTAATTTAGCTCTTTATGGGCCTGCTTTTCACATTACTTTCCACTCTGTTGGACAAATAAAAATGGACATTACTTTCCACTCTTTCGGAATGTTGGGAAACTAAAAGTGGAAACTACTTTCCAGTCTGTTGGGATGTTGGGAAAGTAAAAATGGTAATTTATTTTCCACTCTGTTGGACAATTAAAAATGTAAATTACTTTATGTAATTGAGCTATATTGAGCTATGTTGTTTGAGCTGTATTTGATACGTTGAGCTATTTTGAGCACACGCGTAAAGCGTAATTCAATAATATTTATTTCAGCGCAGACTTTAAGATAAAGAAGGAGAAGGCGAAACCGTTAACGAAGCGCGACAAGGAGAATCTGAAGAAACAAGAGAAAGCAATGAAAGATAAAATTATTCAGGTGGTGACAAAACAACAGCTAAGTGTTGTATGCTAGGTGATGTAACTCATCAAGGCTCCGTGTTCGAATGCAAATATTCGTAGTAGGGTAATGACACCAGTATCCGACACTATAAGGAATTTTTGCCAGTTTTTAACTAGAAATTCCTTATTTTTCAACCTTTTGATAACTTTCACCCCTTTTTCAGTTGGCCAACATTTTGAGATGTGGACACAGGTCTTGTTTTCATAAACAAACCAAAATTAAAGTGTTTGAGCCAATAAAACGTAAGGTGGTTTTTCACCCCAGTATTCAACATAGGAAGTCCAATTTTCGACAGGGGGATGAACCAGTTTTCGACACCTCATTTTTCAACAGTTTTTTGATATTTATACACATTTAACGCAGCTATAAATCAGTCCTCAAAATTCATTTTTTAGCATTATTCATTCGCACCATTATTTTATTCATTTTTTTTAGACATTTAGATAACTGAAACAGATTTATATAACTACATTTTCCTTCATCTGATTAGGCACCCAGTTCCCGTAATTTATTCGACAATTTGCTATGAAATTGATTGACATTTCATTGACCCAGTTTTCGACACCCCCAGTCCAACTCTGGAGCTAGTCATTTTTTTTTTTAAAATTCAAACGCCATCATTCTTAAAATTTAAAAACGATCCAGACTGCGTGAAGAACAAAAAACTATCCTGAAATCCAGTAATCGACACATGCGTCGATAACTGGGTTTCTGGTCTTTATGAGTTCCCAGTATCCGACACCCCCCCACGTGCCTTCAATCGACATTTACAGGGATTTTCAAAGGTGTAAACACACGACAGGATGTGTAGATGCATGAATAAAATTCAAAACAACGCTGAATAAAGAATATTGATGGAAAACAACAAATACTTCAGTCACCTAATTACACAGAACAGCTGCCCTGACAACGGTTGAAGAAGGACTTATTACTATCACTTTATACCGCCGTTATTTTGTCCAGTGCCACCTTGATTTAGGCGGGAATTTGTAGAAAAATTATTGCTTGTTGAATTGGCCCCAATTTGAATCTCTAAGTAGTGCCAAACTCTTATTTTTTTTTTGAATTGAAATTGAAACTGTCGAATACTGGTTCGCTGTCGAATACTGGTGCCGCTACCCTACCTGGTATAAATATGTATTGGCTCCGGGGCTATTGTACTCACGGGGAATATATAATATTACTGCAAAATAGAATTAGCGCACGGAATATTTTTTGAAAGAACGGCTGGAAAAAACATTCACTGTTAGAAAACACATTGCACGGTAGAAAAAAAAAGTAAGGTGAACAAAACATAAACGTTGGATAAAATATATTTAACGTCAGATAAATATATTCCACAGCTAAAAAATGCTGCAAATTATTACACAATGTTTTATTTTTTCTGAGTTATACAGGGTGATTCCCTCGCATATGCGAAAAAAAATTTGGGTAAAACTACATCAAAAATGGAGTAAAATGCCGCCAACTGCATATTTTTATCTCAATCCGTTCTCGAGATATGATTTTTTAAAGGTTGTTTTCAGGAATAACGTGATTTTTCATTTTAAACTCGGATTTCTCCACTTTGCCTCATTTAATTTCAACTTTCAACCTCATTTTTGGTATCACCATTAAATTTACTATAAGAATAGTCTACTTGGGTTCTTAAAAAGTACCATCGGAAGACCCTCACATCAGCTCAAACATTGACGATTTTGAAAAAATAATATTTCTGAAAATCTTTAAAACTTTACTACTCTTTTAAAAAGAATCCTGGAAACTGGCAAATCTCATGAAAACTGCTTCATCTAATATGCTTTCCAACGGTATTATCAATTTTACTATTATTTTGTTATTTAGGGGAGAAAATAATTTTTTAATGTTAAAAAATGTGGGTTTTTCAATGAAATTGTTGGTTTTCTCGAAAGATGAACCAACAAGTATGGGGTCGGTTTTTATGTATTTTTCTCGCTGGATCGAATGGAAACTCTTGCAGATCTCTCAAATACGTTATAATCGAGTTTTACACTTTAATTAACTAGTTTTACCCCATAACACACATACATTTAATCGTAACAAACAAACTAAACATTTGCGATTTTAAGTGTAAAACTTGGTTATAACGAAGTTGGAGAGATCTACAAATGTTACCATTCGATACAGCGTGAAAAAATACATAGAAACCGACCCCATACTCGTAGGTTCATGGTCATCTTTCGAGAAAACCAACGATTTAATTGAAAAACCCACATTTTTTAATATTAAAACATCATTTTCTCCACTAAATAACAAAATAAAAGTAAACTTGATTATACCGTTGGAAAGAGTATTAGACGAAGCAGCTTTCATGAGATTTGCCAGTTTCTAGGATTCTTTTTTAAAAAGTAGTAAAATTTTAAAGATTTTCAGAAATATTATTTTTTCAAAATCGTCAATGTTTGAGCTGATGTGAGGGCCTTTGGATGGTACTTTTTAAGAACCCAAGTACATTATTCTTATAGTAAATTTAATGTTGATTCCAAAAATGTGATCAAAAGTTACAATTGAATGAAGTAAAGTGGAGAAATTTGAGTTTAAAAGGAATAAAACACGGTTTTCCTGAAAAAACCTTTAAAAAATCATATCTCAAAAACGGATTGAGATAAGTTGGCGGCATTTTACTCCATTTCTGATGTAGTTTTACCCAAATTTTTTTTTGCATTTGCGAGAGACTCACCCTGTATAATATTACTGCAAAATAGAATTAGCGCACGGAATATTTTTTGAAAGAACGGCTGGAAAAAACATTCACTGTTAGAAAACACATTGCACGGTAGAAAAAAAAAAGTAAGGTGAACAAAACATAAACGTTGGATAAAATATATTTAACGTCAGATAAATATATTCCACAGCTAAAAAATGCTGCAAATTATTACACAATGTTTTATTTTTTCTGAGTTATATATTATATAGCATTCGCACTTTGAATTAAACCTTTCGCGAATTGAATTAAACTTTTCGCGATTTGAATTAGACTTTCCGCAAAATGAATTAAACTTTTCCCAAAATGAATTAAACTTTTCGCAAATTGAATTAAACTTTTCGCAAATTGAATTAAACTTTTCGCAAATTGAAATAAACTTTCTGCAAATTGACCTTAGGCAAATCTGTTGTTTTAATCAAGACAAAATGTAAAACTTCAACAAAATGTATATATTGTAACAAATCGTGCAAGTGATGGAACGAGTACAAAAATTGTAGCTTTAAACATAATCCAGCACCTCATGAAGTTAATCTGAAGGTAAATTATTTATTTATATTAATAACAAAACTCGCAACGTATCCATTTATAGTTGAAATTTTATATAATTTATCGGCATTAGCAAGAAGACTTCTAAAAGCAAAAGGTGATGGAGAGGTCGTCCAAGAGTAGCAGTTGGGAGCAGAAGAAACATTTCCATCACGTAATTTGCACAAATGCTGAGCCGTCCCATGAGTATAACTTTGGTTCCTAGGAACAGGGAGGGATCAGTGTTCCTTTCTTGATGTTTTTTCTTTTAAATTTAAGCCGCGTCTCAACCGGAAGGGTTTCTTAATGTTATTGATCTTTTCATGTATGTAGGTTTAATTCAATTTGTGGAAAGTTTAATTCAATTTGCGGAAAGTTTAATTCAATTTGCGAACATTTTAATTCATTTTGCGGAAAGTCTAATACAATTCGCGGAAAGTTTAATTCAATTCGCGAAAGGTTTAATTCAAAGTACAAATGCTATATAGCGCTTCCACGCAGATCATTGGTCTATAATTATTAAACCCCTTATGTAATTATGATCAGAACATGGCGCATTGTGCCTCCGAGCAGTGTTCACACTTTTACAGTTCCAAGCCCCGCGATTTTACGCTTCACAGTAAATATGTTTAAAAAAGACGGGAAAATTATCCACCCAGATAGAGGGAGAAAGACACGGAACGAAAGTTGTTCAGAATAGTCTAAAACGAAAATGCGATTTGAAATTTTACTACTGTAAAAAACAACCGTTTGATTTTAGTGGAGACGACAACTTTTCAATCTCTCCAAAGTGAAAACAACGCTTCCGCAACCTACTTATTATAGACAGACTTGAGAGCAATTTAAGAGATGAAATTTAGCATTTAAGTACCAATAAAAAAATAAAGGGAAAAAAAAGTCCAGTCATGCAGCATGACCCCATGAGCGAATTTTTGAAGAATATTACCGATTTTTACAACCAGCGAACGGCATTATTTCGATTTTTGACTGATTTTTCAACTTTAAAATTTTTGAAAACTTGATACATATTCTTATAGGAAATTTTACGCTGATTCCGAATATACCACATGTTAGTATGCTGAAAAAAATTATTTCGCACGACAAATCGCAAAAAACAGGCTATTTTGAAATTTTTGACTACATTTTTTGACTACATTTTTGACTACATTACCCGAAGATGTAATCCGATCAAGCTGGCCAACGAACTTGAATTTCGTTTTGTGTCCTTAACATTTTAAAATTTGTTTGAAGTTTCTAGCACAACTCTACGGACAGTTATCGTCTGGAATGACACATACATACATATATACATACATACATATATACATACATACATACATACATAAAAAAATGCGTTAAACTTCAGAATATGATTTAGAATAGCCTGAAACGGATTTCTGCATAATTTTTTTTCCGAAATTCACATTCTACAAATTTTGAGGCGAGAGCAATAGCTTAATTTTCTTCAAAAATTCGCTAAAAATGCGTTAAACTTCAGAATATGATTCAGAATAGCCTGAAACGGATTTCTGCATAAATTTTTTTCAAAAATTCACATTCTACAAATTTTGAGGCGAGAGCAATAGCTTAATTTTCTTCAAAAATTCGCTAACAGTACTTCGAAAAGGAACCAAACTAGCTTCAAAGATGCCTCAGCTGATCTGTGCTCATCCGTATCTCGTCATTATTTTCGAGTTGTCACAAAGGAGCTCCGTCTAAATATCAGCATCGTAAGTCAATTAAGAATGAAATTAGGCTCAGAAATCCCACTGTTGATCAGAACACCTTCATACTTCCTAATTGTATTCTACAATTCTAAACGGAGCTCTGTTTTAAATGTTTGCTCATTAGGTTGATTAAGATAAAATAAACGCCTACCAACGCTTCATTAGTCCATCCAAAGTGACAAGAGTTATAATAATCTCGATTTCGCAAAGTCTGATTTGCATTGGAACCATATCGGCTGGATCTTCGGAATTTATAAGACAATTTTTATCATGTTCTAATTTTATAACAATTACACATTCTAGCGTCAATAATTAAGTAAATGTAGCAGTTTGTACGATTAAAAAAATGTAGCAAGTTTTATAATTGAAAAAAATGTTGCTACTCAGCAGTAATTAGAAGATGTCACTACTTGGACTTGACTTCTCTCTCAATGTTCCCTCCAAACTTCGTAATTGTATTTGACCTCTCTAAAAGGTGCTCTATTAGCGAATTTTTTAAGAAAATTGAGCTATTGCTCTCGCCTCAAAATTTGTAGAATGTGAATTTTTGAAAAATTTTTATGCAGAAATCCGTTTCAGGCTATTCTGAATCATATTCTGAAGTTTAACGCATTTTTTTATGTATGTATGTATGTATATATGTAAGTATGTATGTGTCATTCCAGACGATAACTGTCCGTAGAATTGTGCTAGAAACTTCAAACAAATTGTAAAATGTTAAGGACACAAAACGAAAGTTCAAGTTCGTTGGCCAGCATGATCGGATTACATCTTCGGGTTGAAATTTTCAAAAATGTAGTCAAAAATTTCAAAATAGCCGGTTTTTTGCGATTTGTTGTGCGAAATAATTTTTTCAGCATACTAACATGTGGTATATTCGGAATCAGCGTAAAATTTCCTATAAGAATATGTATTAAGTTTTCAAAAATTTCAAAGTTGAAAAATCAGTCAAAATCGTAATAATGCCGTTCGCTAGTTGTCAAAATCGGTAATATTTGCGTGAAACATTGTCCAAATTCAGATTGAACTACTCTTATGGAAGTATCCCTGTATAACCAATCCTAGAACCATGCTGTTTAAAACGTAGGTAGTAGGTGCTTGTTAAACAAAAAAAATGTAATCACAACTGATGAGTTTACTCGGTGAAATATTCCGTCCTCCGATTCTCTCAGTCGCTCTCTTTAACGTTTTACGCTCAACTGTTTTAGGACTTGAATTAATAATTTGATTCCATGTTTGTCTATCAAAATCATAAACTAAAATTTCTCTACACGATCAATAGCGACTGAAATGTCGAAGATTTCTTCAAAAATTCGCTCATGGGGTCATGCTGCATGACTGAACTTTTTTTTTTTTAATTTTAGCTCATTAGGTTGATTAAGTAACAAATTAGCTTCACGGGCCGCTTTACGTAACGCACCTTCGTGAATGATTTGGGTAATGAAAGTTCGTGGTGGTCGGGCGAATGTCAGACTTTGACATCAATATGCCAACGTAGTTACGGGCATCTACACAGGGAAAATTAATGCAATCAATTAATGCATCTATGCTTTACTAGTCCTCCTGATCTATGTATAACGACATCAAGGTACGTAGGTACCTAACTTTTTTTTTATAAGATAAAATGAACATCTACCAACGCTTCACAAGCCCATCCAAAGGGCAAGAGTTGTGATAAACTCGGCTTCACAAAATCTTATATGCATTGAAATTACATTGGCTGATGCGATCGTTGGAATTCATAAGGCAATTTATGACATGTTCCGAGTTTACAATATTCTAATTTTATTAACTAAGGGTGTTTAACATTTGATACAGTAAATTGAAGATGTTGCTTTTAGCGAATTTTTGAAGAAAATTAAGCTATTGCTCTCTCTTCAAAATTTGTAGAATGTGAATTTTTGAAAAAATTTTATGCAGAAATCCGTTTCAGGCTATTCTGAATCATATTCTGAAGTTTAACGCATTTTTTTATGTATGTATGTATGTATATATGTATGTATATATGTATGTATGTATGTATGTGTCATTCCAGACGATAACTGTCCGTAGAATTGTGCTAGAAACTTCAAACAAATTTTAAAATGTTAAGGACACAAAACGAAAGTTCAAGTTCGTTGGCCAGCATGATCGGATTACATCTTCGGGTTGAAATTTTCAAAAATGTAGTCAAAAATTTCAAAATAGCCTGTTTTTTGCGATTTGTTGAGCGAAATAATTTTTTCAGCATACTAACATGTGGTATATTCGGAATCAGCGTAAAATTTCCTATAAGAATATGTATCAAGGTTTCAAAAATTTCAAAGTTGAAAAATCATTCAAAAATCGAAATAATGCCGTTCGTTAGTTGTAAAAATCGGTAATATTTGCATGAAACATTGTCCAAATTCAGATTGTCTTTAAATCTACAAGATTAGTTTAATAATAATAAAGTATGAGTACCTCCTAATTATTTTTAATAATTTGATTCCATGTTTGTCTATCAAAATCATAAACTAAAATTTCTCTACACGATCAATAGCGACTGAAATGTCGAAGATTTCTTCAAAAATTCGCTCATGGGGTCATGCTGCATGACTGGACTTTTTGGGTTTGATTTCACTCTCAAAGTTCTAACCCTTCATTTCATTCGATTCTTTGGGATAAAATCTATCAATGACGACTAAAAAATTCATTGCGGTTACCTTAAAAGTTTTGGACATCTCGACTTTTGAACATTTCATCCCGTAAAGCAACCCTTAAGGGGACACCCCTTAATGGTATAAATGCGTTTTTTTCTTTTAGCGAATTTTTGAAGAAAATTAAGCTATTGCTCTCGCCTCAAAATTTGTAGAATGTGAATTTTTGAAAAATTTGTATGCAGAAATCCGATTCAGGCTATTCTGAATCATATTCTGAAGTTTAACGCATTTTTTTATGTATGTATGTATGTATGTATATATGTATATATGTATGTATGTATGTATATATGTATGTATGTATGTGTCATTCCAGATGATAACTGTCCGTAGAATTGTGCTAGAAACTTCAAACAAATTTTAAAATGTTAAGGGCACAAAACGAAAGTTCAAGTTCGTTGGCCAGCATGATCGGATTACATCTTCGGGTTGAAATTTTCAAAAATGTAGTCAAAAATTTCAAAATAGCCTGTTTTTTGCGATTTGTCGTGCGAAATAATTTTTTCAGCATACTAACATGTGGTATATTCGGAATCAGCGTAAAATTTCCTATAAGAATATGTATCAAGTTTTCAAAAATTTCAAAGTTGAAAAAATCAGTCAAAAATCGAAATAATGCCGTTCGCTGGTTGTAAAAATCGGTAATATTCTTCAAAAATTCGCTCATGGGGTCATGCTGCATGACTGGAATTTTTTTTTCAACTTTTCTCGGTCAATAGTGGACCGATTTTGATGATTCTTGCGGAAATATACAGATTTTGAAATTACCCATAGGATCGAGCCTCTGAAATTTTCAAATTCCGAAATGCGGTGGTGTCTTCAAATACTACAGCAGTTGCTCTTATTTTATTTTGGTAGCTCAGAAAAGAAGCAGACCAGCTACTGGCGGAATTGAAGGAGACGGAAGAGGCAGCACGAAAGAAGGCCGAGAATGAGACGAATATGCAGACAAAGAGAATTGATCTTCTGACGGGAACCATAGAAAACTTCAAATTCGCCAAGGACAGGCTACTTCACGAACTCAACAAGCTTAGAGAGAAGGAAATTTGGGACAGGTGATTTGGGTGTCAGCACAGAGATTTGGGGTATCCTTGGGGTATCTTCGACAGCTACCCGCCAGTAATCGCACGCATCGTCTAATGGCAGAGATGGGCAAAATGTAATTACAATTACAATTACCTGGCAATTCCTTGTAATTTGTAATTGAAACCCGACAATTACAATTACTTGTAATTGTAATTGCAATTATAAAGCTCAGAAAAGTCATTGCAATTGCAGGTCCCTATTACAATTACATTTAGGAGCCAAGTAATTGCAATTACAATTACAATTACATGTAATTGTAATTGTAATTGCTAACTAATTAAATTCCAAATACTTACTTTGTGCAAATGGAACTAGCGAAGTGGAAATGTCCATTTTTACTTTCCCAACAGGGTGGAAAATAATGTCCATTTTCACTTTCTCAGCATCCCAACAGAGTGGAAAGTAATGTACATTTTTACTTTCCAGTTCCAGTCATGCAGCATGATCGTATGAGCGAATTTTCCAATTGTATTTTAGGTATTACCTTTTTATTAAATTGAGTTGAAATTCGAGCAGTTTGTGTGCAAAGAAACTGTTAACTATTAATTTTATTGCAAAAAAACTTGTTCTAAGTATTATAGTTCAATTCAAACACAGATTTAGTATTTTTAGAATTTTTGGTTTTATCGATTTTTTGGCACTTCTTGATGAAATTTAAGTACAATTTTGAGCTTCAATTCTTAAATGACCTAGTTCATAGTTGACAAACTTTTTTGAGTAATATTCAGCAAAAACAAATATGAATTCAACGATTTTCAGCCGTTTTTTTCATTCTTAGTGATTTTTTTTAGTACATTTTTGAAATTTGACCAATTTAATGTGCTCAAAAAATGTTGTTCAGTGAACTCATCCTTTCTTTTGGAATGCTTGATTTTTTGGCGCAAGAACGAAGTTTTTATCCAAATCCTATCGAGAGTTATCGTCTGGAATAACATATATATATATATATATATATATATATATATATATATATATATATATATATATATATTCTCTGCATTTCCACAAAGTAATTGTAATTTAATTACTTTGCAATTACAATTACAATTACATGCAATTGTAATTGTAATTGCGAATGGTTGCAATTACTTTTGGTAATTGATGCTTGCAAAAGATAACTTTTCATCAATTGAGACTTTTGTTCACTTTCCTTTTAAAATTTTCACACAAATTACTTAAGTAATTGCAGATGTATTTAATTACTCATGTAATTAACTACTGCCCATCTCTGTCTGATGCAATGTGATCAAATTGAATCGAGGATTTCTCTCTCCCCTAAATTTCATATTTAATTTTCCCTATGTGGAATTTTTTTGGAAACTCAATGCTGAGAAAAAGGACGCAACATTTCATTTCCTGTTCGGTTGCCTGATCCTGACGGATACGAGTGTGGTTAAGGAATTCTACCATAAATTATTGTCGAGATATGGAACGCTCAACGTTTTAAATCGGGCTGATTTCCCCAGTCTTGTAGAGATTTGTAGGTTGGTATGGCGGTTTCGTTTCTGGCCTTTTTTTTCTTGCTTATGAGTCCACCTATAGGTAGCGGAAGCATTATTTTCACTTTCGGGAGAAGAAAATTTTTGGTCTCCAACAAAATCAAAATTTCCACTTGCATTTTACGTTTTAGACCATTCTGAATAACTTTGGTTCTGTGTGTGTGTGTGTGTGTGTGTGTGTGTGTGTGTGTGTGTGTGTGTGTGTGTGTGTGTGTGTGTGTGTGTGTGTGTGTGTGTGTGTGTGTGTGTGTGTGTTTGTAAGTGTGCCCCCTCCGCCTTTGAGGAGAGTTTCTTTAAAAAAAAAAAAAAATAAATAAAAAAAGTGAGATGATGATCTCCTAATAGAAACTCGCGAGTAAACATTCACTTTATTATAGAAATGATCACGACGATTGAGCTCTTGTGAGATGATGATCTCCTAATAGAAACTCGCGAGTAAACATTCCCTTTATTTTTCACTTTAAACATTAGCTTTATTATAAAAAGAGGCTAAATAGGCTACATACGAAATTACAGCTTCCTATAGTGTAAAGTATAGAAATTACCTATTAAAATGATTTAACCACCGCTTCACAAATCAAACCGTTCTCGCAATATTCGGATCACCTGCTATGAATCACATAATCGAAACACCAGCTCAATGAAATCATCAGAAATTAACAAGCGGTTGCAATCATGTTCACAATATCAATAATTGAGAATGATCACCTGTGTGTAAACAATTATTCATATAACCATGCTCATAACTCAGCTTGTTGACAAAAAGCAGTCGGATTCCAGAACGAAAAATTGAAATGTCCTTATTTTCAGGTACGTTGAAACGAATCAAATGCCATACCCAGAAATCTGTTCCAATATGCATACCCATCTATACCTTTGGAAAGCTCTCAAGTCATCCGAACTAATTGATAATGCTATTCCCAAATGTGACTCGTACATGGACATTTTCAATATATTAGACGACCTGATCGAACACCCTATATTCGCCGAGAAGGAAACCGTTGATAATTGGAAAGAAACACGAGCTGTGTGGCGCAGTGAATTTTTCCACACAATGGACAAAGCCTGTTTCAATATGATTAAAAACTTGGAAGCCAATTTTGAGAAAGAAACGGGAAATGAGGCAGACGTTTATACCTTTGAAGACGAGGCTGATCACATTCGGCTTGCAGTGATAGCTTGGGTGCAGAGTAAGGACAATACTATCCCCAGGTCATCACCTAAAATTTCAATTCAGTCGATGAATGTACACATTGTTATGCCTGCCACTTACAGGAAGGATCCTTTTGTTTTGCGAGTCTTGTATCTTGATGCAGATTTCCTTAGTGACAGCTCTCTCACATTCAGTTGTCCAGAGGGTATGCCGATGGAAGCTAACATGCTTGATGAAGTCAAGAGGTGTTTCACTGTCAAGTCAGAAGCAAAAGCGTCAGTTGCTGATAGAGAACGCGAAAAAGTGAGGGTTGCCAAGCAGAAAGTCACTGAAGCGCAAGCTGCAGCACAATCTGCGGAGAAAAATTTTGAATCTATGATGCAAAAAACAAAAAAAGGCGCCGTTCCTTCAGACGAATCGACTGAACAGGTCGCTATTGAAGAGGAAAAAGTCTATACAAAAAAGAAAAAACCTAGAGATTTCATTATCCAGTTAGATAGTGCAACTGAGGTTGGCTCCTCTCCGTTTGGAGGAAGGCGTCCCAAAAATATATTAGAGGAAGGCGGTGACAGTATGAGTCCTAAATCACTTATGCAGTCCGTAGGAACCCAGAAAGCTTTGGATGCCATCAGTATGAGAAGTGGCATGAGAAAAAAAGTACAAGAAAGAATGAGGAAAATGAGCGGAGTCGGCAATGAAGAAGAAATTTGTACTAATGTTTTTTTCTCACCAAGTATGATTTCAATATCTGCTCGACACCGAAAGGTAGAGATTAGGAAAGATTCTGAGTTATGTTTCGAGGCATCAGATGACGCTTACTCCAAATCCGAAATCACTGAAATAGAAAGTGAGGCGTCCTTCGATTCCCTTGAGTTGATGTTTGGTAGAGAGGACGATGATGATGTAGGTTATAAATCAGTTAAAACTCTGGTCAGGTACACGAAAGTTGGGTCTCGTGACAACAAGCGCAAGCCTCGACATTCCAAGTCGTTGACTTCAGCGGGTGGAAGGACAGGACGAAAGCGTGGAAAGTCCATAGGAAGTATAAAAAAGCTTGCAGATGATTCTGATGAGATTCAGCAAACAGCTTCTGATATATATGAGTCGAAAGAAGATATGAGGCAGGAAAGCTACATGTCTAGCTTTGTGTTTACAGATATACCCAACAGACGAGTACACGTCAATCTCCGTACGTTTTCCACTATCGGCGGCGTCTACTTCTTGGATGCAATCTTTCATGAATCTCAACCAAAAACCTTGAAAAACGGAGATACAGTGCAAATATTTTATGGGGAACAGAACATCAAAAGGATGAATTATGAGTATGAGTATGTTCCCCCACCACCACCACCAGAATCTGATGATCCTAACGCGGTGGCACCAGTGGACAAGGGTCTCCAGCATTTACTTCTCGTGAAGGTTCCATTGCCCAAAAATGTTGTATTCGTTGGATCCAAACCGATCATTGCATTATGGGACCGTGAACAGAAGTATTGGACAAAACAGCACGTTTATCAGTGCGAAATCGATTTAGTTTCAGAAACGGCTACGTTCAAATTGGGAAGGATCTGGCCGTTCGCCTTTCTAATCAATAAATTCGCATTCTTATCATTCAAGAAATGGGTTGTGAAGCCTAAATTTGATATTTGTGGTGTAAGTATAATGATACAAACTCAAAACATCAATTTTGAGTTTAGTGTGGCGAATACGGAGGTGTGCTTATATAGCGTCGAAGGTCTTGTTCAGACCTCAGCTATTGAAGACATTGTGGGAGTTTATATGCATATAAATAAGCTTGTGAAAATAATGAAATCCCGAGGTTTGAATTTATTCCCTGATAATGACAGTTTTCTGTATATAAACGATAACACTTCTAAAGACCCGGTTCTCGAAGATCACGCTTACATGTCTATGGCAATGTTTTCAGACACTTTAGAGTTTCAATCCAGCCAGTGGAACTTCGACTGCAAACGACGGAAGTTGTCTTTTCAAGTCAGAGAATGTCTGGCTTATAATTTGGAACTGCGTCTGAGGACACTGACAGCAGGACCACTTTCTGCAGCTCTGTACAGATGCAGCGACGAAGAAAATATGGACGATTCCAAGCTGGACGATTTAGGGTTCTGCCCTGATGTTTACTCCTTGTTAGAAAAAGCCTTCGCTCACGCTACTCCAACTATGGCTTTAAACCCACTCCAGGTCATTACGGTATACTCCGTGCTCTGCAGGCTCAAAGTCCTAAGCTATTGTGGTTTTTGCAAGAAAGAAACCACCTCTAGTTCATCCGACAACTCCAAGAAAAGCCCAAAGAAGAAAAGTAAAAAATCCGGGAAACAGCAGAAAGGAAAATACAAATATGTTGGCAGCCGATCCAGTCAGGCCAGCATATCAATTGCTACTGAGCTGTAAATTTGTTAATATCTTAACGTTACTATCCCGCAGCTGTTTTATGATAGTGCTATGTATAATTAGCTGAAAAATAAAAATAAAATAAAGAACCTTTGCGGTCGATCTTTATTTTACACCACCTTATAGTAATTTGGTATGTTGCTTTACTTTTAGAATAGGTACGGGCCGTTCTCAAACTAGAGGCAACTTTCGGACACAGAAATTTCAAAAAATAAAAGTCGTAAAAAAAATTTGAAAAAATTCAGGGTGGTTCCTTGGTCAACACTGATTGCAAAAATACATATTACCCAGATCAGCTCTCAAATTTAAGTCTAGTTTTTGGAAAATTTCAAATTCGGTGTCCACGGTAATAGCTGTAGTTGCCATGGTAATTTCATCAGTGTTTTCAACAACAGTTAATTATACTATAAGGTAGGTAATAGCGTAAAAACGGTTTTAATCCAGCAATTTTTTAATTTAAACTCTAATTTAAATAATATAAAAACTAGCAAAATTTTTTGTTTTACATTTTCCCCTCATACATATGCACTTTATGGTGTGGATAAAAACACTGAAAGGTATAATTATTGCTGGAAAGTTTGAAAATGCAGTAGAATTATATTACCATGTAGCTAATGCAATTACCGTGGATTTTAATAAACCCATGGTAATAGCTCAATTTCAGACATGGTAATTGAAAATCGTTGTTTGAGATCGATTTTCAACCCAATAAATAATTCAGTAACAAAAACTTGGACGTATTTTGAAAGAGGAGAACGAAAGGAAGAGGATGGAGGAAAAAAAAAATATGCTAATAATGTTCCGTAGTCATCAATTTGACACACATGGTAATAGCAAATGAAAAGGTACGCTCTTGACTGCACTCCTTTCGACGTGGCGGTCCACTAGCAACAGCGTTGGGTGAGGGGAAAGGGTCCTATCCCCACCCTAACAGATCCCAAGCTTCCCAACAGAATGAGATTCAAACCAATATTTCGGTTGGTTGGGGTCAGAATTGAAGTTTTCAGTTCCAACCATGGTAATATCCCAAAACATTGGGACACTTTTTGGCGATACATTGAAGGGATCGAAAAGTTGATTAGCACATTCTTTCAATCAATTTCATGATGCTCTACAACCCAACTTTGGAAAACGAAGACCTTTTTGCCACACATAAATCAATATTGTGGGTAAAAGTAACATTGTAGAGCAAAAAATTAGTTTGGGACACCCACGGTAATTGCAATTTAGGCCTTTTACGTGCAGAAATATTTGTATAGATGTGCAGGTATGGCACTTGAATTACTTTTTTCCAACACACTGGCCTGCAAGGAATCCTTGGGAAAAAAAAATTTTTCTGGGAAAAAGTTACTGTACGTGAGCAAGGCCTGTGGGACTCAATAGTTGCCCCTAGTTTGAGAACGACCCGTACGTAAGATTTAAAAAATCAACTGCTGTGTGATATTTTCGGAAACCTCCGATCAATAATTTGCAACGTTTTTCTAATGACAAGACGCCTCATAAAGCTAGTGTATCCTAAGATCAAGGTAAGACATAAACGTCATTAAAGGGTCTGCTGATAGAATTATCTAGTTTTGGAATGTTTAATACTTGTGACGGAACGGTAGTTCATCCTTCGCGATTCTTGCAAATGCTGCATCTGGGCTGGTCCCTTGGCTGTTCCGCTCTCAGGATATTCTCTGGGTGTAGCAGGTTAGGCTCCTCAACCCTTTGAAGGAGTAACTACTCCATTTCCATCATCTCCCTGTCACTTGGTAGCAGAGCCTGGTTTTGAACCACAACCCCCCATTCCAATCACCACTCAACCCCTCGAATATTGACTGTCCTGACCCCCCCCCCCCCCATTCCATAGGCAAAATGGGCATTATCGTACTTTAAAACTTTAACCATTTAAAAATTAAATATATACCCCCCCCCCCCCCTGCCATAACACCGCTTTTAAGGGCACCCGTAGGGCAAAATTAAAAAAAAAAACTCGGCGCTCCGCGCCTCGCCAGGGGGCAAGCCCCCTGGACCCCCGGTTACCTCTATTTAGGTACATACTTCGGACGAAATTATTGAAACACAGAATGTGTTTGCGTTGTCGCGCAACCAAGTGACAACCAAACAAGCGTCATTGTTTACTATTCATGCTCATAACTCAGGTTGATGGCCACGCACTTCACAGTAGTTAACATAATATGGTTGGATAAATCAGGAGCTTTCCAACGAATGGTGAACGATTTCTGTGCGATTAAAATTGCGGAAGTTCCATTTCCCTACCAACGGCTCGGTTGTACGTGAAAATCATGAGAAAATTTACAAGCGGTTGCAATCATGTTGACAATATCAATTATTGAGAATGATCGTCTGTGTGTAAACAATTGATTCAAATAACCATGCTCATAACTCAGGTTGATGGCCACGCACTTCGCAGTAGTTAACATAATATGGTTGGATAAATCAGGAGCTTTCCAACGAATGGTGAACGATTTCTGTGCGATTAAAATTGTGGAAGTTCCATTTCCCTACCAACGGCTCGGTTGTACGTGAAAATCATAAGAAAATTTACAAGCGGTTGCAATCATGTTGACAATATCAATTATTGAGAATGATCATCTGTGTGTAAACAATTGATTCAAATAACCATGCTCATAACTCAGGTTGATGGCCACGCACTTCGCAGTAGTTAACATAATATGGTTGGATAAATCAGGAGCTTTCCAATGAATGGTGAACGATTTCTGTACGATTAAAATTGCGGAAGTTCCATTTCCCTACCAACGGCTCGGTTGTACGTGAAAATCATCACCGTCACACATTTCGTTACATCCCGCGTTCCGTTTTCGGCTAGTTAGTCCATGGCTAAAAACACATTCTGTGTTAAAATTAATTTTAAGTTTTATATTCCAAAAGAAACTTCATTAAATTCTGAAGATTTTGGTATATCACAATGAGGGTTTGAGTGGGTTGATGCAGTCAAAAACAAACTTATTATCCGACTTCCGAGTCCGTCCGTATCCGTAGAAACAACAACTAAGTTATGAATCCTAGGATCACGTGAAATCAAGATTGGAAGGTTATAACCCTATTTTCACATTCAGAAGAGTTTGAAAGCTTAGCATGGAAAAAACAAGCGGCATTCAATCATTAAGAGATCCTTGCAGGTTACGCCATTTTAGTGAAAAGATAAGGAGGTGGTATCCTTATCTTTTCACTAAAGTGGCGTTTTCTCAAAACCACGTTTTCTGACCTATCGGTCCACGTTGTACGGTCGGTATTGATCGCATTGGATTGATTTTGTTTTTTAAATTCGTTCGGGGGTAGTAGAGAAAGATTTTACTTGGGCCGTTTTTGAAAATTTCAATTAGAACAGGTGATACAGCCTCACAAAGCTGAAATAAATATTTCAAATTTTCGATCTGCTGCCAAAACGTTTCTGTTTGAGTTATAAAAATATATATATCATATATCATATATATACATCATATGTATATATATATATATCATATACCTATATATACATATATATATATATATATATAGTTTTTCTGTACCTTTATCTGTGATCAAGAATATCTATTCAAACTATCAGATTTACTTTCCATCTTTTATCTGTGAAATTTCTATTCTAAATTTATTAATCTATCATATAGTTCAGTAGAACCGAACAATCAATAAGTGCATTTATATATAAAGGTATATATAATCATTTATAAATAATAACGTAATCCATGAGATATACATTACGGAGAATTGTGCGAATTTCCCATGTCAAGTATAAAAGAATTTGTACTTATCAGAAGGTTCCATAGATACTTCTAACTAGGTATATTAATAGGAGTGTACCTAGTATCATATTTTTATTGCCTACCTACAAGTTACAGAAGATTGAACTTGTACCTACTTTTTCAACACGATTTATAAACAATGAAGACTACAAAACTCGGCGCTCCGCGCCTCGCCAGGGGGCAAGCCCCATGGACCCCCGGTTACCTCTATTTACATACTTCGGACGAAATTATTGAAACACAGAATGTGTTTGCGTTGTCGCGCAACCAAGTGACAACCAAACAAGCGTCATTGTTTACTATTCATTTATAACATCAATTTATATAGTTATAGTATGAAACTACGAAAATTGCGTTGTCGCGCAACCAAGTGACAACCAAACAAGCGTCATTGTTTACTATTCATTTATAACATCAATTTATATAGTTATAGTATGAAACTACGAAAAAAAATAAGAAATAAATTCGTGATAAATCAAGAGCTTTCCAACGAATGGTGAACGATTTCTGTGCGATTAAAATGGCGGAAATTCCATTTCCCTACCAACGGCTCGGTTGTACGTGAAAATCATCCGTCACACATTTCGTTCCCATCCCGCGTTCCATTTTCGGCTAGTTAGTCCATGGCTAAAACACATTCTGTGTTAAAAATAATGTATCATTCTTATAAGGTGTGTAGGTCCTTCCGAGTTCCCAACCTGGAGTTATGGGCTACAGCTGTTATCTCCATCTTCCATTTCCGCAGCGGAGAGACCTGATCAGCCTGATACGACACGTCTATTCTGGGGAACAATCGATTGCTTCAACATCGATAGGTCAACTCCCATTCTCGCTCACAACAAGTCACGACGGATCAAAAAGAATCGCAAATAGCAAATAGGTTAAGATATGCCATCAGAACGTCTCACTCCTGAGGACGGGAAATCAATACACATGACAGCAAAAACTGGGTTTAACCTCGTTAGCTGAAGGATCACGACGATATCATTAACACAGTACGATCTAAATCCCTCGCAAAGACGGTTTATATTAACACAGTACTTCTATTTCACGAGAACATTACTGGATATTCTGAAATTGTTTAGTATAATACATACTGTGTTAAGGCAGACATGAATGATACTTATTACCTACATAAAGTGGGCATATCGAAATTATAGCGTATTTTCATGATTAAAGTATCAATTAAAAATTCAAAAACTGATATTAAAAAAAAACGGCTCAATGTTTGATTTCAGTTTTTGCTGAATTATAACCCTAACATATTCCCAAATCATATTTCGAAAGAAAATTTGAAGGGTCACTTTGAGGTCAAATCCGATCGAGGACCACCGTGCGTCAATTCGTCATTCCTTGAAACAATAATAGGTACCTATAATTGCTGCGTGTGTTTGTTAGAGCAGAGGTTTAGAAAGCTCCCTTGTACGTATGGAATCGTGTTCCGCTTGCTAATTCAATATTGTCCGGACGGAACTCTGCTCGAAAACTCAATAATTCTAAACGAATTAAATGAGTTTGCGTCTCTTGAATATCTACCTTTCTAACAAGGATAGCCGCACTGCCCTTCCTATTTATACTACTGCTCGCACTCGTTCTCGAGTAGATGAATTATTTCTAACCTGGTTGAAACAAATATCAGACGTATGGGGCGACGCTTCACACTGATTTCCGAAGGTGTCCTGTTATAAGTGTTACAGTGTTACTGTTATTTTTAAGAACAGGAGAAACCACACTATATTATATTCTGAGTATTTCAGCTGTTCCCCGTCGGTGAAATTCCGAGAATTGGTTGTGCTTTTTGAGTAATTTATGGACAATAAAATTCATTGGCCGCAACCTTCAAGTGTTTTTGCTGTTTGAAGTAGTGTGACGTGGAGAAATACCTTACGCTAAATTTGAGGTTACTTTTGCATCGAGACGCCCATAGCAACGCCAATTCGCCAACTTTACAGCGACAACGTATCCCCTACAAATTAGGGGATACGTAATATAACGATACGTTTCTTCTTATTTGCCACTGAAACTCTGTATTAAAGCGGATCTTACACTTATCCCCATCTGATTGGACTGGTTGTATACGTGTCCCAGCCCTTCACTGCTCTAGTAGCGATTTAAGCTCCTTTTCATTTTTGATATCATAAGCTTCGCCTGATGTATTGTTTCCGTTAGGTATCTGATGTTGTGATCGTTCGACTGTTGTAGTTAATCCGTTTATTTTCAATGATGATGACAAACCGTAGAAATCAATATAGCAGTGTTCACAATGTCTTTTAGCGAATTTTTGAAGAAAATTAAGCTATTGCTCTCGCCTCAAAATTTGTAGAATGTGAATTTTTGAAAAACATTTATGCAGAAATCCGTTTTAGGCTATTCTGAATCATATTCTGAAGTTTAACGCATTTTTTTATGAATGTATGTATGTATATATGTATGTATATATGTATGTATGTATGTATGTATGTATGTGTCATTCCAGACGATAACTGTCCGTAGAATTGTTCTAGAAACTTCAAACAAATTTTAAAATGTTAAGGACACAAAACGAAAGTTCAAGTTCGTTGGCCAGCATGATCGGATTACATCTTCGGGTTGAAATTTTCAAAAATGTAGTCACAAATTCCAAAATACCGTGTTTTTGGCGATTTGTTGTGCGAAATAATTTTTTCAGCATACTAACATGTGGTATATTCGGAATCAGCGTAAAACTTCATATAAGAATATGTATCAAGTTTTCAAAAATTTCAAAGTTGAAAAATCAGTCAAAAATCTAAATAATGCCGTTCGTTAGTTGTAAAAATCGGTAATATTTGCATGAAACATTGTCCAAATTCAGGTTGAACCACTCTTATGGAAGTATCCCTGTATAACCAATCCTAGAACCATGCTGTTTAAAACGTAGGTAGTAGGTGCTTGTTAAAATTAAAAAAAAAATTAATCACAACTGATGAGTTTACTCTGTTAAATATTCCGTCCTTTGATTCTCTCGGTCGCTCTCTTTAATGTTTTACGCTCAACTGTTTTAGGACTTGATGTAGCTTTAATACTGACTGTGGCTTAGAAAATATCAGCCATGAAAATGTTTGTCTATCAAAATCATAAACTAAAATTTCTGTACACGATCAATAGCGACTGAAATGTCGAAGTATTCTTAAAAAATTCGCTCATGGGGTCATGCTGCATGACTGGACCTTTTTTTATTATGGAAATAAATTACGTCATCTTTATTTCGGTACTCAAAAAAACACACCAATGTTAGTTACGACAAATCATTGATTCAATGTTATTGCTCGGCAGAATTTAGGTTCCCATCTCCCTGTAACCACTGACATAAGTACTGTCCCCTATAGGTCTGGGATATCGCAGTTCATTTGCCTACTAATGTCAGTATTGTCTGTGATTGACTGCCTCCTATTGACAGTTGAGCGTATTGGAACAGTAATATCGATTGAAGGAGGTAATTCGCGGTCACCGTTCCCAAGGCAATTAGCGGATGGATTAACGTCGCGATTCCAATTGACGTGGTATCTCTGGGCTAAATCGTCTTCGAGGCTTCCTCCGTCAGTAATTGAGTACTAATAGTTCTAGTGTGCACTGTAGCATCTTGTCCTCAACCTGAACATGTCTGTTCTAATCCTTCTGCGATTAAAAAAAAAGTATGTGACACAAAATCCTTCCTCCCCGGAACCCTCAACATCTGGTGCTCCACCAGCTTTGCGTTCAAGCCAACCAGCCTTCGATTTTAGAAGCAAGTGTTTGTTTTGCACCGAAATTTGCGATGCAGAGAAAGAAGAAAAAATCATAAGAAAGACAAAGCAGCTTGAAATGCTTGCATACGAGTCTGCAACACATTGGGACATTTTCATGTGTGTTTTCTTATTGTATTTATTACTAGGCAGATCTCACCCGTGCATCGCACGGCGGGGCGTACAAATCAATTAAATGGGCCATAAGAGAAACCGCCCACCCGTGGGTACTTAATTGAATTCGCGATCGTGTTGACTCATTGTTCCGACACCCGTGGGTACTTCATTGAATTCGAGCCAGGCTACATCACCTACCCCCCTGCAGACTCGTATGCAAGCTCTAAGAGCCACTCAGCTGATCCGGACCCTGGGCATCGTCACGTAAATGTGCTAAAGAGACTACATACGAAATTACAGCTTCCTAGAGTGTAAAACATAGAAATTAGCTCCAAAAGCCACTCATCTGATCCGGACCCTGGGCATCGTCAAGTCAATGTCCTAAAGAGGCTACATAAGAAATTACAGCTTCCTAGAGTGTAAAGCATAGAAATTACCTATTAAAATGATTTAACCACCGCTTCACAAATCAAACCGTTCTCGCAATATTTGGATCACCTGCTATGAATCAAATCATCGAAACACCAGCTCAATGGAATCATCAGAAATTAACAAGCGGTGGCAATCATGTTCACAATATCAATTATTGAGAATGATCACCTGAGTGTACACAATTATTCAAATAACCTTGCTCATAACTCAGCTTGTTGGCCACGCACTTCGCAGTAGTAAACAATATGGTTGGATAAATCGAGAGCTTTCGAACGAATGGTCAACGAATTTTTTGGGATGAAAAACGACGAAGTACCATTCCCCTAGCAACGACTCGGTTGTAAGCGGAAATCTTCAAAATATTTACGTTACGTTACGTGACAGTTTTTTGTGCAATGTGCCAGGGCAAAGACATGAAAATGTCAATTATCGGGCAAAAAAATGGGCCAAGAAGAAGTAGCTCTTTGTCTATGTCCATCTACTGTTTACGCCAGGAATTGAGCGATCCGTCCTCAGGGCTAATTTCACCGTTTGAGTTGATCAAGAATTAGCGTTAACGCGGCATTATGTTTGAGCTTAATCAGACTTTAAAGCTACTTTTCTGTCACCAACACTCGTCGTTGGTTAACTCGTCCGTCAAAACTTGACGATCTCACACGCACTCACGCACGCACTCAATCACGCACGCACTCACGCACGCACGCATTCACTTATGGTTTTTCACGGATTCTGTTATAGGATGGTCTGAAACGGATTTGTATCTGATTTTTTTCTCTCAGCTTCGGGTTGTCCCGCACCCCCCTGCATCAATTCTATAAGGATAACTTATACAATTATTTGCTTTGGGTGAATTTATACGGATCTGAAACCCCTCCCAGTCGAGTGAATAAAAGTAATGAAAGAATTTACAAAAAATTCATTTTAAACAATTACAAAAAAATTATGAATTCATAAAAATTGTTTGAGGTACGATTGCAAAGGCTTAATATTGGAAATAATAAACCAAAATAACGTATGTTTATGTCAGAAAACACCAACCTCAAATTTATAAGGATTCGCTCTTCAGCAGTCACATACTCTCGCATATTTGTGTTTCGCTTGTGTGGTATGACACGTTCTACAAGATCACAATAAGAAGATTTTGACACTCGGTAAAATGCCAATAACTTAGAATCGGAAATGCGCAATTCGTTTGCTGCGATCCAGATTAGGGATGCTAATCGATTTTCGATTAAATCGAAAAATCGATTTTTTACCTCCGATTTTTTTTTTGCAATCGATTGATTGTACCGATTTTTATCCAGAAATCGATTATTTTTGTGAAATCGATTTTTATTACGGTGTTTGTTTTCTGTATTTTACTACTAATTGTATTGTATGTGAACCTATGCAGCAGACCCACGAAAAGGAGAGAATAGACAACAGCAAAGTATAAAAAACTTAAAATTCATCTCATTTGCTGAAAATGATTTAAAATATTTATTGAACGATTACACAGATTTACAAGTAAAAGGAACTATGGAAGTGGAAAACAGAATGTGATGAAATGTTTGAACGTTATAACTGAAATAACAAACTGAAAAAACATTAGGGAAACCAACGTATATTAAATGCTTGCATACGAGTCTGCAACACATTGTGACATTTTCATGTGTGTTTTCTTATTATTTTTTTATCATTAGGGAAAAAACTGGATTCTAGAGCCACTCAGCTGATCTGTAATCGGTCAGTTGTGTTCAGAAGTCCCTCAAGGGGCTACATACCAAATCTCAGAATCGTTGGATCATTAGGGTAAAAACTGGATTCTAGAGCCACTCAGCTGATCTGAGATCGGTCAGTTGCGTTCAGAAGTCCCTCAAGGGGCTACATACCAAATCTCAGAATCGTGGGATCATTAGGGAAAAAAATGGATTCTAGAGCTACTCAGCTGATCTGGGATCGGTCAGTTGTGTTCAGAAGTCCCTCAAGGGCCCACATACCAAATCTCAGAATCGTGGGATCATTAGGGAAAAAACTGGATTCTAGAGCCACTCAGCTGATCTGGGATCGGTCAGTTGTGTTCAGAAGTCCTCAAGGGCCCACATACCAAATCTCAGAATCGTGGGATCATTAGGGAAAAAACTGGATTCTAGAGCCACTCAGCTGATCTGGGATCGGTCAGTTGTGTTCAGAAGTTCCTCAAGGGCCCACATACCAAATCTCAGAATCGTGGGATCATTAGGGAAAAAACTGGATTCTAGAGCCACTCAGCTGATCTGGGATCGGTCAGTTGTGTTCAGAAGTTCCTCAAGGGCCCACATACCAAATCTCAGAATCGTGGGATCATTAGGGAAAAAACTGGATTCTAGAGCCACTCAGCTGATCTGGGATCGGTCAGTTGTGTTCAGAAGTCCCTCAAGGGCCCACATACCAAATCTCAGAATCGTGGGATCATTAGGGAAAAAACTGGATTCTAGAGCCACTCAGCTGATCTTGGATCGGTCAGTTGTGTTCAGAAGTCCCTCAAGGGGCTACATACCAAATCTCAGAATCGTGGGATCATTAGGGAAAAAACTGGATTCTAGAGCCACTCAGCTGATCTGGGATCGGTCAGTTGTGTTCAGAAGTCCCTCAAGGGCCCACATACCAAATCTCAGAATCGTGGGATCATTAGGTAAAAACGTCATTTCTGATGGTCATAATCATCGTTGTGGCCACTTGGGACAATTTTCGTGAGCAATTTTCGTGAGCAATTTTCGTGAGCAATTATTTTCCGTGACGTTTTTTTAGTTTATGTGCCAAAGCAAAGACATGAAAATGTCAAAATCAACAGGTTGGTTTTTAAAACAACACCTGAAGTATAGAACACCACCTTCCCTTCCTCTCTTCAAACAAATAAAAATAATGCCAATAAAAAAAAAAACTTCTAATTTCAAAAACATTAAAAATATACATTTCAAAAAGTAAAGATACATTAAAGCAGAAAAACAGAACTAAACAGGTTAAACTCCCCCAAGCAAATATAGAAAAGTTCCGGAAATCATTCACGTTTATAGCCCCACGACTGTACAATTTACTACCGTGCAAAACAAAAAGAGAAATCAACTTCAAAAATTATAAAAAAATAATAAATGACTGGATATGGGACATAGATGAGAATAGTGGAGAAGTGTCAACATTATTATAAAGGATAGGGTCCTTTTATAACTAATTATTAAGTAATTTTTGAAATTAAATTGTAATTCATCACCCTATGATATTAGAATGATATTTTAACTTGAATTTTATTATCTTCAATTATTTCAAATTAGTATTATAATGTATACTCTTTAATTATACCGAAGCAGAAGGTAGCCATCTCATCATTCTGTTTTTATGTAAAAGATAATTTTTGTATTGTGTTAAAAATCGATTTTTATTAAAAATCGATTTTCCCCCGATTAATTAGTACAATCGATTGTGAGCTCTCGATTAAAAATCGATTGTCAAAATCGATTGTTGGCTACCGATTTTGCATCCCTAATCCAGATGCAACATCTTCCTACGTTTCTCGCTGATTTATCGGTGTTGCTGCTCCTATTAATGTCCTGTACAATGGAGAAGAATTTCATCCCTTCTTAAGCTCCTCCCGAAGCGTTTGCCGTCAAGATTAACAACTTCCTTCCCTTTTCGGAATTTTCTCGAGCGGAAAATATAAGGGAGCGAAGAACGAGATGGCACCCCGGCACCCATAAACCTTAGTTGGGCAATTTTGTAGGAGCGAGAATTTCTCTTCTCCGACAGGGAGCCGAAGAATTGAAGAGGGCCCGGGCTGTATAAAGGCCGGCGATAGGTTCCGTGGGATCGGCACCTTGTTAACATGATTTATGTTCTTGTGCCAACAGTCGGATCGTAAAAAGGGGGTAAGGAGATTGTCTCGTTTAGGGCGTTTGACTCTATGAATAGATGAAGGCGATTCGGTAGTTTCATCATTATGGGGAAATCGATCAACTTGGTGGGTATTAGGAAAGTTTGAAGCTGTACCTTGTAACAGAGTTACCTCCTGTGAGGTCCATCAAGCTCCCGTCGGAGCACCAGAGATAGCGTTGGCGGCGTCCCGTTGAGGAATCAATGGGAACCACGCGCTGTTCTCGATCGTTTTAGACAGCTGGTTTGGCGTCGGATGGTTTTCTGGTGACAGGAATATCAACCTTCCCCGAACATGGCTCATTAAAAGCTATTAGTAGGGGTGGTATCTCTCTAACCGAATGCCTGTTACCCCCTCTACCTTTTTATGAGGATTTAGGCCCCCATTGCACCTCTGGGGGGGGGGGGGTGGGGGCACCTAAATTCCTTATATGGTAGCAGAGCGTGGTTTGGATTATGCACGGCTGACGCCTAGTAGTCCAATCCACTATTTTTGGGGCGTTAATGTTTCAGAAGAAACATGGCCCGGGGTTCCAGAAGGAATTCCCATTATCACCCTTTTGTATATAAATAATTTCATTGGTCTTTGAATTATAATTTCTCTTTTATTCCCCTTTTTATATTTTATATACCATATTTTCTTTCAATTTTATGCCAACTGAGTGCACAATTTAAGTCCCCTAAGTTGGGCAAATTCACTATTTTCTTTCAATTTTTTTGCCACCTGAGTATTGCTATAATGTCAATTACCAGGTTAGTGCGCCATTTAAGTCCCCATAGTTGGGCAATTTAATTTAAAAGTCCCCAATGTTGGGCAAATTAATTTCTATATATATTTTGATTTCCTAAGGTATAAGTCTCATAGTTGAGCATCCGTTTTGTCCCGATTGTTCAATGAAGATACTTCTTATGAAGCTTCATTGACAATCCAGTTTTAACTTCTATTCCCCCATCCAAAACGCCAATGCAGCTATTTATGATTGAATGAGCATTAGTTCTCAGCTATTCACTATTCCACCCAACTACCATACTTGATCTTCAATCACGTATGTCTTTAAGGGGAGGAGTGTAACATAGTTACCTCCTGAGAGGTCCATCAAGCTCCCGTCAGAGCACCAGAGATAGCGTTGGCGGCGTCCCGTTGAGGAATCAATGGGAACCACGCGCTGTCCTCGATCATTTTAGACAGCTGGTTTGGCGTCGGATGGTTTTCCAGTGACAGGAATATCAACCTTCCCCGAACATGGCTCATTAAAAGCTATGACTAGGGGTGGTATCTCTCTGACGGGATGCCTGTTACCTCCTCTACCTGTTTTATAAGGATTTAGGCCCCCATTGCACCTCTGGGGGGGGGGGGGGCACCTAAATTCCTTATATGGTGTTCAGAAGTAGTAGGTTTGAGGCAAAAAGGCAAAACAGCGGGAACAGAGTGACTTCGTTACAGCACGAGGATAGTAATAATGGCGCTCGCAGAGTTGACGACGAGGCGGCGCTGACGTCAGGGAAAAAAGTAGTCCCAAAAAAATTAAAGTAGTACCTGTTTTTCTAAATTAGTAAACCACTTTTACTACTTCACTATATATTTTTACTTTGTTACTTTGTTTACTTTTTACTTAATTAAAATTATAAATGCGCACATTTCTTTTTAATAAAAATAAATAAACATAATACATTCCACAATGGATTTACATGTTATGTAGCTGCATGAACAACTAATTCAATTGATATTGGAGTGCCAATTTGTACAAGTAACAAAACAATAAAAGTTTATTAGATTTGGTTAATCGAACACAATTAAGAGAAACACGAAGAAAGATATCTTTTAATACAATGATACCAACTATTTCGAATCTTGTTTGCTTTCAACAGTTTATTCTTGACGCATTTGAATGCGGTACTCAAGTTGACTGTATGTATACAGATTTTTCAAAATGTTTTGATAAATTTCCTCTTTCTCTTTTGATCTCTAAAATGAGAGCCTTTGGTTTTTTCGGTTCTTTGCTTGGGTGGTTTGAGAGCTATCTTTCCAATCGATCCCAGATTGTTAAAATCAAATAAAATTTTTTCCATTCGTTTCCTAATACATCGGGCGTCCCACAGGGGTCCCACGTAGGGCCTCTATGCTTCCTAATTTTTGTAAATGATCTTACTGATATTTTTTCTGGTAGCAGTTGTTTTTCTCTGTTTGCAGATGATTTAAAAATTTATTCTAGAATCACATCTCAGTTTGACTCGGATCATCTTCAAGGCAATCTCAACGCACTACACTCGTGGTGTGTCAAAAATTGCCTGTCCTGTGTTTAAATATCCAAAAATGTTCAGTAATTACTTTTTCTAGATCTTCCGATCCTCTTGTCTTTCATTATGTGCTAAACGACCAGGTCATTCAACGTGTATCATCCGTTACTGACCTTGGTATCTTGTTTGACGGTAAATTATCGTTTAATGATCACATTGACAAGATCTGTGGCAAAGCTATGAAATCGTTGGGCTTCTTAAAACGTCATACCCGTGATTTCAATAATGTAGACGCCTTGATCATGCTATACAATGCATTAGTGCGCCCCACTCTTGAATACGGATCGATGGTTTGGTCTCCTTACTACGCTAACGCTATTGCTCGATTGGAAAAAGTCCAGAAAAGGTTCGCTCGCTATGCTGAATTTAAAAGAGGAGTAGGTTGGGAAGATTTTAATTATCAGGCTTTTCTTAATGGTAATGGTATAACTTCGCTCGAGGGTAGGCGTAAAACTGCTGATGGTATTTTCATTTATAAGCTGATCCATAATTTAATTGATTGTCCCGAACTTCTTCAGCTTCTAAATTTTCATGCCCCCCTGTATCGCACTAGAACCTCCACCTTATTTTATATTCCTACCACAACCACAAATTACCTGCTAAACAATCCACTCCATAGAGCACAACGCATATTCAATATTCCTTCTGTCTCCGAGAAAATAGATATCAGCACAGTTTCCCTTTATCGTTTAAAAAAAATACTTGATTCTTTATAATTAGAAATCCTTGTTTTATTTTTATCAGTCATTCTTTTGCGTTCGCTTGTCAATTTTTCTGTACCTTTATAATATTCATACTATAAAATTTCTCTTGTAATTGGGCTTCAGCCCGTATGTTTCATAAATAAATAAATAAATACCGCGATTGGTATTAAGAACTGGCCCATACTTACCATTCGTAAAAATAAATCAAAATCAGTAGAAAATTATAAAATTAAGGTAACCGAGCGTTTTTAGCAAGCCCTTTTCGGGGTGAGATGCTACAAAAATAGTCAAATTCCGGAAAGAATAATTAAAATGACGTTATTTCCAGGTACATCAATACGAATCAGATGCCGTACCCGGAAGACTGTGCCAATATGCACACTCATCTATACCTTTGGAAAGCTCACAAGTCATTCGAACTAATTGATAATGCTCTTCCCAAATGTGACTCGTACATGGAAGTTTTCGATATATTAGACGACCTGATCGACCACCCTATTTTTGCCGAGAAGGAAACCGTTGATAATTGGAAAGAAACAAGAGCTGATTGGCGCAACAAATTTTTCCACACAATGGACAAAGCCTGTTTCAATATGATTAAAAACTTGGAAGCCAATTTTGACAAAGAAACGGGAGATGACGCAGACATGTACACCTTTGAAGACGAGACTGATCACATTCAGCTTGCAGTGATAGGTTGGTTGCAGAGTAAGGACAATACTATCCCCAGGTCATCACCTAAAATTTCAATTCAGTCGATGAATGTACACATTGTTATGCCTGCCACTTACAGGAAGGATCCTTTTGTTTTGCGAGTTTTGTATCTTGATGCAGATTTCCTAAGTGACAGCTCTCTCACATTCAGCTGCCCAGAGGGTCTGCCGATGGAAACCAACATGCTTGATGAAGTCAAGAGGTGTTTCACTGTCAAGTCAGATGCGAAAGCGTCAGTTGCTGATAGAGAACGCGAAAAAGTGAGGGTTGCCAAGCAGAAAGTCACTGAAGCTCAAGCTGCTGCACAATCTGCGGAGAAAAATTTTGAATCTATGATGCAAAAAACAAAAAAAGGCGTCGTTCCTTCAGATGATTCGGCTGAACAGGTCGATATTGAAGAGGAAAAAGTGTATACAAAAAAGAAAAAACCTAGAGATTTTACAGTCTTAATGGATACTGCAAATGAGATTGGATCTTCGCCGTTTACTGGAAGGCGTCCAAAAAATAATATATTCGATGATGGCGGCGAGAGTGTGAGTCCTAAATCACTTATGCAGTCTGTAGGAACTCAGAGAGCTTTAGATGCCATCAGCATGAGAAGTGGCATGAGAAAAAAAGTACAAGCAAGAATGAAGAGAACGAGCAGAGCAAGTCATGAAGAAGGAATCTGCGCTAATGTGTTTTCCTCGCCAAGTATGATTTCAATATCGGAACGACGCCGAAAGGTAGAGATTAGGAAAGATTCTGAGTTATGTTTCGAGACACCAGATGACGACGGTGATTCCAAATCTGAGGTCACTGAAGTAGAAAGTGAGGCGTCCTTTGATTCCCTTGAGTTGATGTTCGGTAGGGAGGACGATGATGATGTAGAATACAAATCCATCAAAACTCTGGTCAGACACACGAAAATTGTGAATCGTGACAAGCAAAAGACTCCACATTCCAAGTCGATGTTTTCAGCAGCCGGAAAGACGGGACGAAAGCGTGGAAAGTCCATAGGAAGTATAAAAAGGCTTGCAGATGATTCTGATGAGATTCAGCAAACAGCTTCTGATATATATGAGTCGAAAGAAGAGCTGAGGCAGGAAAACTACATGTCAAGCTTTGTGTTTACAGATATACCCAACAGACGAGTACATGTCAATCTCCGTGCGTTTTCCACTATAGGCGGCGTCTACTTCTTGGATACTATCTTTCATGAATCTCAACCAAAAACCTTGAAAAACGGAGATACAGTGCAAATATTTTATGGGGAGCATAACATCAAAAGGATGAATTATGAGTACGAGTATGTTCCCCCACCACCACCACCAGAATCTGATGATCCTAACGTGGTAGCACCAGTGGATCCAGGTCTCCAGCATCTACTTCTCGTAAAGGTTCCATTGCCCGAAAATGTTGTATTCGTTGGATCCAAACCGATCATAGCATTATGGGACCGGGAACAGAAGTATTGGACAAAACAGCACGTTTATCAGTGCGAAATTGATTTAGTTTCAAAAACGGCTACGTTCAAATTGGGGAGGATCTGGCCGTTCGCCTTTCTAATCAATAAATTCGCACTTTTTTCATTAAAAAAATGGGTCGTGAAACCCAAATTTGATACTTGTGGTGTGTGTATAATGGTGCAAACTCAAGACATTAATTTTCAGTTTTGCGTGATGAATTCGGAAGTATGCTTACATAGCGTCGAAGGTCTTGTTCAGACCTCCGCTATTGAAGACTTTGTGGGAGTTTATATGCATGTAAATAAGCTTGTAAAAATAATGAAATCCCGAGGTTTGAACTTATTTCCTGATAAAGACAGTTTTCTGTATATAAACGATAACACTTCTAAAGACCCGGTTCTCGAAGATCACGCTTACCTGTCTATGGCAATGTTTTCAGATACTTTAGAGTTTCAATCCAGCCAGTGGAACTTCGACTGCAAACGACGGAAGTTGTCTTTTCAAGTCAGAGAATGTCTGGCTTATAATTTGGAACTGCGTTTGAGGACAGTGACAACAGGCCCACTTTCTGCAGCTCTGTACAGATGCAGCGACGAAGAAAATATGGACGATTCCAAGCTGGACAATTTAGGGTTCTGCCCTGATGTTTACTCCTTGTTAGAAAAAGCCTTCGCTCACGCTACTCCAACTACGGCTTTAAACCCACTTCAGGTCATCACGGTATACTCTCTGCTCTCCAGACTCAAAGTCCTAAGCTATTGTGGTTATTACAAGAAAGAAACCACCTCTAGTTCATCCGACACCTCTAAGAACAGTCCGAAAAAAAGAAGTAAAAAATCCGGAAAACCGCCGAGAGGAAAATACAAATTTGTTGGAAGCCGATCCAGTCAGGCCAGCATATCGATATTAACCGAAATGTAAATTTGTTAATAACACTACGTCACTATCCTGCAGATTTTGATTTATTATTGCCAATAATGAACCGTTGTAATCGAATATAAAAAAAAGCCACAGTTCCTTTGAGCCTGACGGCTAAAATTAAAAAACATGAATATGCTTTAGCCGTACACGACTCACTCCTCGTCGATTCTCTGAACCCGAACCCCCATCGGCCTCTGAACTCTGTTTATCATTCAAAACAAAAAAATGTTTTAGCTCCTCGCTCTCACTTTATTATAGAAATGATCACGACCATTGAGCTCTTGTGAGATGATGATCTTCTAATAGAAACTCGCGAGTAAACATTCACTTTATTATAGAAAGAGGCTAAAGAGGCTACACACGAAATTACAGCTTCCTATAGTGTAAAGCATAGAAATTACCTATTAAAATGATTTAACCACCGCTTCACAAATCAAACCGTTCTCGCAATATTGGGATCACCTGCTATGAATCACATAATCGAAACACCAGCTCAATGAAATCATCAGAAATTAACAAGCGGTTGCAATCATGTTCACAATATCAATAATTGAGAATGATCACCTGTGTGTGAACAATTATTTATATATAACCATGCTCATAACTCAGCTTGTTGGCCACGCACTTCGCAGTAGTTAATATAGTATGGTTGGATAAATCGAGAGCTTTCGAACGAATGGTCAACGAATTTTGTAAGCGGAAATCATCACAATTATTGGCGCTACTTTCGTTGCACTCTCGTGGGACATTTTTCGGTAGTTAGGTCACGGCTAAAGCATATTCATGCTAAAAAACTGTAACCCATCAGTTTCAAGATGCGTAGAATCCAAAAATCGAAAAAAAAAAATCCGTCAATCCAGTTTTTCTCCGTAACTAATTGACCAAAGTTCATGTAATTTGGCCCTATACTCACACATCGACAGGGGATGTGGCAGTAACATTGGCATTCATTTTGATCAACCCTAGAGTGTAATTTATGAGGGCTGAAATATTCTAAAATCGAGACCTCTGACAATTTCAAGGTAACAATGAGGGTTTTTCGAGTCTAATTTTTACACAGTGTATAAATACATCTAGAATTGCAGAAATACCAAATTAAAATTGTGTTGTGTACTAAATTTAAAAAAAAAAAAAAGTGTCGCGAAAAATTCCTTGACCCCGCCAAAAGACATATCCATGTCAAAAATTAAACTCCGCACAAACAAGCTTGGAAAGAGAAAATTAAAAGTAATATTTACCTTTAAACTCTAAACTCCCTGCTGTTACATTTGCTATGTAATCTACTGTTCCGTTTCACTATATTATTTTAGTATTGTGTCGAAAATTGTACCTACTATTCAAATTTTGCTTTCGAGTCCATTCATTTTAGGAGATGAAAAAAATAAAAATAAAAAAATGAAAAAGTACATCATAATTTGGATTTCCACTTGCATTTTTGGTTTTAACCATTCGGAACAACTCTGTTATTGTGGCTGTCCGTCTATCTAATTCTTAATTCTATGCATGCACAAACTTAGAATCCATCAAGCATAATTTTCTCTGTCTCCCGATCTTGCTCAAAATCGGATGATAGACGGAAAAGATTTTCATCCAATATCAATTTCAACACGATCGTATTATAAGCAGCTACTCCGCATGCGGGAATGTTGAATCCTTCTAACAACCATTACTTCCATTCCTAAAATTTAGAAGAAAATTTGCGGATTAGCTTAAGATAGTGTCGTATAAAGTTCGTCAATCAAAAATTAATAGTCCTCACTGAACATGTGCAAACGTAATATTTAACAAGCGTTACATTTTTACGTACTGTTACATTTCACTATAGTTAGCTTGTATAACGTTTAATTAAGTACTTTATACAAATATTGTTTCTAATTCGCTTTAGAGAGATGCGCTGTGTTTCCGATCAACCAGTCCGAGTATTGGGATGATTTTACTGGTATGAATTTACTTATTGGTATGATTCAAGCCCTGAAACATATCAGTGCGTCACCCTACCAGCCGGACCAACAGATTATTATATGCACTGATTAACACCGTTTACTACAAGCAATTTCCTCACAACACATAACGAAATTCAAAAACCATTTAGTTGCGGAGGTAGGTAGTTAACATTGTACACCACTGTAAAATCTCTGGGATGAATTTGCATTTCGTGCGGGTTCGATCCCATATAGGACTCCAGTATAATGAACGGGCAGATATGGCGGCGAAACAAGCAGTCACCACGGGTAATATTGTACAATATGGATTGACAAAGGAGGAACTATTTCTAAGAGGGGAAATCAACGCGCATGGCAGGAATTGTTCGCCCGAGGCTCCAAGGGTCAGTTTAAAAAAATATATAAATCCTAGAATTGGATCAGTGCCTTGGTTTAGGATAATTAATAAAGAGAAGAGGTTCATAAGAATATTATGTAGACTCAGTGTGAACCACGCCATATGCCCAGCCTATCTATTCAAAATCCATAAACTAGAGGATCCTGCGTGTGACTGTGGGGAACCACATGGTGATGCGGAACATGTGATAATGAATTTATTGTAATACATACCGTCAAAATAGGGAAGTCATGTTTAATAATAAAATATCTAATAAATATTCCATTTAATTACATTACACTATTACAGACTAAAAACGGAAGAATCAGCTCAGTGCGGGGGGGGGGGGGGTTATGGAGTAGAGACAGAGTCAACAAGATATGATCCCTGGAATGTTAACGAGAAGATTGGGTTCAACTCTGTACGAAGTAATGGTCAATGGGAGATGCAGCAATAAACATGCAGATCATCTGAGAAAACAGATAGAAACTCTTGATTGAACAAGGAATGGACGAGGAAGAACCAGGGTGAAAAAATTCCTTGACCCCCAGAAAAAAGACATAACCATGTCAAAAGAAAATGCATTTAAATTTCTCCCTTGATGGGAAAAACAAAAGATCATGGATATGTCTAGTACCTACTGCTTACCAGTTGGTACCTACTACTCAATTGTATACCAACCATGTAGTGCCTTCATTTCACAAGATTATTCCATTATGGTTACAAAACAATATTAGTTTTTAACTTAGAGTAATAAATCAGCATTCCTTGACACTACAATGGCTTAGAGGTAATGAAATGTCATGGTAAAATGAGAGCATTCCAAAAAGTGGCGAACGATTTTCCTACTATGAAAACTATGGGAGTTACTCTTCCCTAGTAACGCCTTGGTTGTACGTGAAAATCAATACAAAATGTGCCGGTCGGGAAAAAAAGTGTCGGTCGGGAAAAAAAAGTGTGAACGATGGTCGGTCGGGAAAAAAAAGTGTCGCGAAAAATTCCTTGACCCCCAGCCAAAAGACATATCCATGTCAAAAAAAATCCCTAGCGCAGCGGGAGACTACCGATTGCCCCCGGCCGCGAAAAAACGTCGACCTCAAAATTCAAAAACATTCCGCTCTGAATAGAAAGAGAAATTCTCTCAACGAGAAAAGGGTCCAAGAAGGGGGGGGGGGGGGGGGGGGGGGGGGGGGAGACAAAAATTTTCAATGTCTTGCAGAATCGTACCTATGCAAAATTTATCATGTTGCAATATGTGACAGAGCTATGGGTGATATTCTCGAGACTTGGACACTAGCGCATCCTTACATCGAGGCAAGCGAAATCGAAGTTATTTCACCTTGTTGTCATGGTGACGAGTAAACATATGCGAAAATGCCCCCATTTGTAGTCACAGCTGGACAACAGCATAACATAGTCTCACTTAGTTCCGAGTCAATATTTTTATTATTTTTGTAATATGCAAGGTGATAAATTGTACGCAAATTACATCAAGTTATTATCAGGTGTTGACCTCAAACGCTACGAATGCAAGATTTAATCTGTGGGGTAGAGATCCATATGAAATGTGTTTTGGATTACCTATCTAGTTTTAGAACTGTTCTTTGAATCAATTGAAACTAAAAATCTTTAGAGTACTGTGTAAGTGGTCTTGTAAAAGGATGTGTTATGAGAGCTCTGTTAGGCGGGAATAGTAAGTTGTATCACATGTGGAAAGGTAAGTACCTAGAGGTAAGGTATACCTACATACTTTCCGTATATTATTACTTGTTCATGTAGGTACTTCATTGATCAAAACGAAAGTAGGTACCTAATTACCTTTTTTGCCCATAAAATTTGCGTAACTGCAAAACTCGCGCAATAACTGCACTGCCAATGCCGTCTTTATGAAATCTTACCGTCAGAGGAATGCATTTCAAGGTTTTTTCCTTGCAGCTGGTTTTTAATTCATGTTGCATATTCCCTGATTCGATATTTGACAAACTTGCTAATCAGCGGTTGTATTCGTCGGCAAAGCAACGACCCACCTACTTTGTTTATTCACTTTAAACCAACAGCAAATCTGGTAGGACGTACGTACCTTCCTAAGTAATTTCGTTTCTTGGTGTAGCAACAACCTGCCTTGTTTATTTTGAGAAATTATCAAATCTCTCCTTTTATTCATTCAATATAACAAGTGAAGCTTCCTCAGTTAAGCATAGTATTACGCACTTATAATAAAACGCTGATAAAGCTACCTGAGCAATGGCTAGGTACCTACACAGCACTAGAGACACCTGAGGAATTTTCAATAACCTTTTCTTTACTATTTTTCAGGTTGATTATTCTCAAAGCCTAAACGAATGAAGTTCTTTAGTTTTCTAAATATACTATAGGAGACTATAGTTAGTAGGCTCCTAGTCCAAATAAAAACTCGTTCACGTTAGATTGGTATTGTTGACAGCAATCTACAATCAATTATTGCGCTGGCAGGCATGATTATTATAACATTTAGTCGAATTGAAACTTTGTATTGCTACAATATTATACTTTTTCAAAACAAAACTGTTGAAAAATGGCCTTATAACCACGAATTATGTTGACGTGAGACGGCAAACTTCTTGTGAGAAATAGGTTGGTTGAGTAGGGCGGTATCATGGCCGACTTTGGCTGAAACGCGAACCTACTCCAGGCGTGACGTCACGAGAATATGGGCCATACTGCCAACTTTTATTGCTTCGTTCATAAAAACTTTCACTAATAACGAATAGAAAACAACTAAGCACCGCCAACTGATCCGCCATTTCAAAAAGGTTGAGAGCTATTGCCTTGAACAAAAGTTTTATAGGCTCAGGTGTCCAAGAATGAAAATTGGATGTGATTCTATGTTGGTTGAGTGGAAAAAAAAAACGTTCCCTGTAATTCGTAGCAGTAGGTCTTTCCTTTCTGTGTTATTTATAAAACCACTTCCAACTCCCTGAAAGGGAAATAAAAATCTTTGTTCACTTTCAACGAAGCTAAAAGGGAAAATAACCATTTAGTGGTTTTTTTGGAGGGACGGGTGATATAGTGATACGACTCAGATTACCCGAGTGCCTCCCCATGAATATTAACTAAACAAAGTGAACCCAGTCTGAATATATTTACTTCGGATGTAAAAAGAAAGCCCTCTACTACCGAAGTCTCAGCTTGGGAACCGACGGCTTTAGTCAACCGAAGTTACCGAAAAAATAAAACGAAACTAATTTGCTGGGGCGTTCGGAACATGCGGCGCTTGTCGTGGATGGTGATGGGAAGGGCGAGAGTCTCTCGGGAGCCCACCTAAAGGCACAACTAGCATTCCTTCTGGCATTCTGGGCAACTTACAGTACTAGTCAGCTGATCGCGTATCATTGGTAACGTATCATTGTTGACAGTATAGCCCTCCATCTTAGGCTGAATTCACACTGCCCGCGATGCGATGCGATGCGAAGCGAAGCGAATGGAGGCGCGAACTTCCAAGCGATGCGATGCGATGATGTGTTCACACTGCTAGCGATTACAGGCGAGCGAGTAGACCAGTTGAGTATTTGGTGTCCCGGAAAGATGTTCCCATTTAACTCTGTTAATTCCTTTTTATTAGAGTCTAGTACGTTGAAAATTAAAAGAAAGCGTAAAAGAAAGTGGTTTCATGAAGTGAATCAGCCAAGATGTGCGTTAGGTGAATATCACCATTTGTACCCTCAACTGCGAGAGGATGAAGAGCGGTTTTGGAGGTATTTCAGGATGAGCTCAAACACTTTTGACTATATTTTATCCCAGATTTCAAATGCAGTGCAGAAGCAGGACACTAATTTCAGGATGGCCATACTGGCAGAAGAAAAGCTTATGGTCACAATTAGGTGAGTAAGAAATTTTTAATTATAAAGTTTAGTCAATGTATTTTTAAGAGCGGAAATGCAACAAGTTCAACAAAAAAAAAAAACTCGGCGCATTGCGCCCTCAACCCTTTCTACACCCCCTAGTTGATTATTTCTCCATACTCTGTATGAAATTACAAAAAGTCCATTCATGCAGCATGAATATTAATGAGCGAATTTTCAAAGAAATCTTCCAGTTAAAACTATGGTTAAGGGAAGAAAAAATTGTGTGAACGATTTATTTTAGATACCTAGGTTTTTTAGTTTTAAATCAAACCAAATGCGCCATTTTTTTTTTTTTTTTTTTTTTTGAGAAATATGTTTTTTTAAATAAGTACCTATATGATTTTTAGAAAAACTTAAGGAATTGTTTCAGAATGTGCCCAAATGGATTTCAGTGAAGAAAATGTTCAAACACAACAACAAACTGGAGAGCGCGAAATCTATTACTCGCACGAATCGCTCGCTTCAAATCGCAACGTTCCTTGCGATTGCGAGAGGCCACTCGCACGAAATCGCTCGCAACCGCCCTCTACCGCTCGCAGTGTGAACACCCGTCGCCTCCTCCCATTTAAAAACCTTACTCGCGCGGCGTTTTGTCTTTTTCGCGCGTAATCGCTTCGCTTCGCTCAAATCGCGGGCAGTGTGAAAGCCGCCTTAGGGGTGTGTCGGTCCAGGTAATTCTCAGGATCGGTTCCAATGATTCCAGTGACATAGAAGTCGCCGTTCCAAAATGCCGGTATAGTTCCCTTCCCGGTACAGAAAGTCGAATAAAATAACGATCACTATGAATCAGGGCTCAGACTAACTTTTCATTCAATAGGAAAGAATTATTCAAGCCAGTGCCAGTGTCAAAAAAATAATCATTTAATGAACGAGTTTACCTATACAAATAGTTTTCGTTCTGATTTTAAAATATTAGCATACTAGCTTCTTTTGGACTCAGTGAGCTCCTTCCCTCCGACAACATTGCCCCTGCTTTGGAAAAAAGTTGCTCACAGGGGACAGACGTAGCTACCACACCTAGCCTTTCCTCGGCAACTTTGGATAGCAGTGGAAAAATTTGCCGATTAATGTTCCACCAATTAATAGAGTCAGCTCCCAATTCGATAGTTTCTTCCTGTGCCGAGACCTTTCCGGTCCGTGAAACTGAACCGGGAAGGGCTGGATTATTGTCACTGCTCGGACCCGTTCCGTGGTGAGACTAGGTTCCGCAGTCCCGGCACCGATCAAATTAATGCTGTGGATCGAATTTCGGAAAATGACGTAGGCCACAAAACCAAAAAAGCATTTTTGGTCGACAATTATTTCATCACCTTTTTATCGCTGAGTCTGTTGAGCGTGGTTAAAACTGTCCCAATCACACCCAGAGATCCTAGCAACACACAGAGACGGTTGAATTACTTATTATTAACTCTCGGAAAACTTACATAGGTATAGGTACCTACCAAACAAAAAGGACATTAGCTTCTTGGGTCGGGCAATAGCTGATCACGAGCATAATCTATATGCTCTACCAGTCAAGTTTGGAGGTCTAGCCCTAGAAGATCCGGTGTATACAGCCACAGAAGCCTTTGACACATCCATTCGGGCCACGTCAGTACTGACATCATGCATAGTAACAGGAGCCGACTTTGATGAAGAAGCCCATAGATTGCACGTGTTAGAAGAACTGAAGAGAGAAAAAAAGTTGAAAATGGAAAGATGCGAACAAAAATGTCAGCAAGCCATGGAAGCCCTCGACCCACACGAAAGAAAGACTATAAAACGCATTATCGAAGGAAACGCTTCACAGTGGCTTTCCGTTATTCCTTTGGCAGCGGATAATTTGGATTTATCGCCTACTCAATTCAGGGACGCACTTTCAATGCGATACGGAAAAAATCTGATGGGCCTTCCAGTTACCTGCGATGGATGCGGTGAACACATGACGGTGAATCATGCCCTCAACTGCAAAAGGGGTGGACTAGTAAAGCAAGGGCATGACTGGATAAGGGATGAAGTTGCAGGATTGGCCAAACTAGCTTGGAGAGGAGTAGTTGTTGAACCGATTATGCAGGAGGCCGAAGACGGTTCACCCGGCTTGATCGCTGACATCAAGGTACACGGAGTGTGGGATAGGGAGAGAGCGGCTTTTTTTGACAACCACGTTATCAACGCCGACGCTCTTTCCTATTCCACACGTGAATGGTCCGCAGTTGCCGACGAAGCCGCCCGAGCGAAGCACCGAAAGTACGATGGTGCAGCCGAAGATCTATGGGGATCATTCACACCCCTGATCAGCTCATGTGAGGGAGTCCTGCATCGAGAAATCAACATTTTTGTAAAGAAGTTGGTCTCAGTTCTTGCAAGTAAATGGGAAAAACCCCGGTCCCAAGTTGCAGGCTGGGTACGAGTGAAGCTCCAGATGACCATCATCCGGGCCATCTCCACGAGATTGTGGGGGTCTAGAAGAAAAATTGAAAACCATGGACACTGTCGACAAGAGGAGGGGGTTGGAATGAACCTAGAGGATGGCGCTCCACTCCCGATACCAGAGGATTGAGCAAAAAGAAAATAGCTTAGAAACTTTACCGTGAAGACCCGAGCCTAATCTTTAATATCTAATTTAAAATATATTTTGTTGAATAATTTAAATAAAAATAAAAAAATAAAAAGGACATTACCTAGAAACATTCCTTAGAAGATGAGCTTTTCCAGCGATGCTACATAACTAAAACTAAACTGAGAACTAAAAGAGCGAATTTTCGTTAATTTTCTCTCCTCTTTTCGGAACTAATTATCGGCCAATTATATACGAGTATGTAGGAATTGTACAAGAATCGTCGCGAACACAAAGATTCCAAATACTGATGGCATGGAGGCAAAAAGAGATCTGCCCTAGACGCTTGTCATGAGTGTGAGCGAGGAGAGCTGCAAAAAAATGAAACATCAAGATGTATGTACACTCAACACTTACTAGTGTACCTAGTTATTATTAGTAGTACCTACTACCTACCTATAAAAACTAGGTATGAACCCTACCTATACAAACTAGGTAGGTACTTCTTCAAACGCTAAACACTAATTCAATCTCTGATGCTACCTAAACCGCCCGACTACCTACATAAAGGACTAGGCAAGCCACCATGAAGAATTACAAACCAATATCCAGTGACTGATTATTCATCAATCCCAAGAAATCTACTTCTCTTAATACCTTAGTCGGCCGATACACTCCTACTGGCTGTAATCGTGCACCTGCTTCTGCGATTGCTGTACGTAATTGCAATACTAATCTACACCACACACCCTTTTAGCGAATTTTTGAAGAAAATTAAGCCATTGCTCTCGCCTTAAAATTTGTAGAATGTGATTTTTTGAAAAAATTTTATGCAGAAATCCGTTTCAGGCTATTCTGAATCATATTCTGAAGTTTAACGCATTTTTAACGAATTTTCTTAGAAAATGAAGCTATTGCAATGGCTCCAAAAATTTTAAAATAAAAATTTTCAAAAATTTTCTTCATCGAAATCTGTTTTGAGGCATTCTGAAATGATTCCTGGATTTCAACGCTTTTTTATATGTATATATATATATATATATATATATATGTATATATATATATATATATATATGTATATATATATGTATGTGTCATTCCAGACGATAACTCTCGATAGAATTGAGATAAAAACTTCGTTCTTTCGCCAAAAAATCAAGCATTTCAGAAGAAAGGATGAGTTCGTTGGACACCTGTTTTTGAGCACATTAAATTGGTCAAATTTCGAAAAATGTACCCAAAAAATCACTAAAAATGGCTAAAAACGGCCAAAAATCGTTAAATTTGTATTTTTTTGCAGAATTTTAGTCAAAACTAAATTTTCAACGATTAACTAGGACATTAAAATTTTTGCTCAAAATTATGATGAAAAATGTACTTAAATGTCATTAAAATTTGCTAAAAAACGTATTTAAAGAGCAAAAAAATTTAAAAATCAAAAATCCCTTTTGAATCAGTGGAACTTTATTTAGAATAAGTTTTTTGCCATAAAATTGGTTTTTAATCATTTCTGTCAACTACAATTGCTTCAATTTCAATGCAATTTAACATACTATAGTACGATAGATAGTTTATGAAAATTCGCTCATACGATCATGCTGCATGACTGGAACTTTTTTATGTATGTATGTATGTATGTATATATGTATGTATGTATGTGTCATTCCAGACGATAACTGTCCGTAGAATTGTGCTAGAAACTTCAAACAAATTTTAAAATGTTAAGGACACAAAACGAAAGTTCAAGTTCGTTGGCCAGCTTGATCGGATTACATCTTCAGGTTGAAATTTTCGAAAATGTAGTCAAAAATTTCAAAATAGCCTGTTTTTTTTCAGAATAATAACATGTGGTATATTCGGAATCAACGTAAAATTTCCTATAAGAATGTGTATCAAGTTTTCAAAAATTCAAAAGTTGAAAAATCAGTAAAAAATTGATACAATCGAAGATTTCTTCAAAAATTCGCTCATGGGGTCATGCTGTATGAATGGAACTTTTTTATTTCACCTTTCATTTTATCCGTATCTTATTAGTACAATGCATTTTGGTGCAATACATCCCATGTCGTATACATTTTATGTAGGTACCTACCTAGATTCAAATAAATATTATTGGTAAGTAATTCCGAAAAAAGTCTGCCGATTGAGAATGCCATCTCTGTAACCATAGATGATTGTATTATGGAAAAGATTTTGGGAATATTAGTAGGCACGTATATACATTTTTAAACAGAAGCATTAGGTACCTGATGCATGAACTATGAAAAAATCCACAGTTCCTTTGAGCCTGACGGCTAAAATTAAAAAAAGTCCAGTCATGCAGCATGACCCCATGAGCGAATTTTTGGAGGAATCTTCGACATTTCAGTCGCTATTGATCGTGTAGAGAAATTTTAGTTTATGATTTTGATAGACAAACATGGAATCAAATTATTAAAAATAATTAGGAGGTACTCATACTTTGTTATTATTAAACTAATCTTGTAGATTTAAAGACAAATGTAGGTAAATATTCATAGATTTCGATGTCCAATGTGGTCAGTATTGAAGGCAGTTGAAATCTTAACAGTATCCTTTCATAACATCATCAAATCTTGACATAAAGTTGGTTAAAATTGGTATAAAATTGGTTATACAGGGATACTTCCATAAGAGTAGTTCAATCTGAATTTGGACAATGTTTCATGCAAATATTACCGATTTTTACAACTAGCGAACGGAATTATATAGATTTTTGACTGATTTTTCAACTTTGAAATTTTTGAAAACTTGATACATATTCTTATAGGAAATTTTACGCTGATTCCGAATATACCACATGTTAGTATGCTGAAAAAATTATTTCGCACAACAAATCTCAAAAAACGGGCTATTTTGAAATTTTTGACTACATTTTTGAAAATTTCAACCCGAAGATGTAATCCGATCATGCTGGCCAACGAACTTGAACTTTCGTTTTGTGTCCTTAACATTTTAAAATTTGTTTGAAGTTTCTAGCACAATTCTACGGACAGTTATCGTCTGGAATGACACATACATACATACATATATACATACATATATACATACATATATACATATATACATACATAAAAAAATGCGTTAAACTTCAGAATATGATTCAGAATAGCCTGAAACGGATTTCTGCATAAAATTTTTTCAAAAATTCACATTCTACAAATTTTGAGGCGAGAGCAATAGCTTAATTTTCTTCAAAAATTCGCTAAAACATGAATATGCTTTAGCCGTACACGACTCACTCCTCGTCGATTCTCTGAACCCGACCCCCCATCGGCCTCTGAACTCTGTTTATCATTCTGCCATCAATCCTAAAACATGAAATCATGTTTTAGCTCCTCGCTCTCACTTTATTATAGAAATGATCACGACCATTGAGCTCTTGTGAGATGATGATCTCCTAATAGAAACTCGCGAGTAAACATTCACTTTATTATAGAAATGATCACGACGATTGAGCTCTTGTGAGATGATGATCTCGTAATAGAAACTCGCGAGTAAACATTCACTTTATTATAGAAGGAGGCTAAAGAGGCTACATACGAAATTACAGCTTTCTAAAGTGTAAAGTATAGAAATTACCTAATAAAATAATTTAACCACCGCTTCACAAATCTAACCGTTCTCGCAATATTCAGATCACCTGCTATGAATCACATAATCGAAACACCAGCTCAATGAAATCATCAGAAATTAACAAGCGGTTGCAATCATGTTCACAATATCAATAATTGAGAATGATCACCTGTGTGTAAACAATTATTCATATAACCATGCTCATAACTCAGCTTGTTGGCCACGCACTCCGCAGTAGTTAATATAGTATGGTTGGATAAATCGAGAGCTTTCGAACGAATGGTCAACGAATTTTGTGGGATGAAAAACGACGAAGTATCATATCCCTAGCAACGACTCGGTTGTTAGCGGAAATCATCACAATTATTGGCGCTACTTTCGTTGCACTCTCGTGGGACATTTTTCGGTAGTTAGGTCACGGCTAAAGCATATTCATGCTAAAATTATCGATAGCAGTTATTTTCAAGGGAAAATAATGAGATCGGAGTTTTAGCGTTATTAACGTTCACGAACGCGTGAACGATTCGGTATGGTAAGAATGGAATTCCCTAAAAACTAGTAGTTAACGAGAGTTAGTGCTAGCAGAATAAATGTTTCTACCTAGTAAATAGCTGATATTGTAGGTCAGTACTCCGAGGATTTGGCGTTGATTTATGATGTCACACTCTCAGGACCCTGGCAATCAGATTAATTTTCGTCTGTTGGAAGCCAATAACAAGCTGATGGTCCAACAATTAGAAATTCAATTTTGAATCTCGCAACCATTTCCACCATTTTATCAAATTTTTACGTGTATAATCTCAGATGGGAGCAAGTTCTTCATTGATGGATGAGGAATATTATTTTTAGACTGATTGGAAGCTGTTCTAATTCGATTGGTCAGTAAGTTATCTACGTAGAAAAGATTTCGGTATTGTTTCTATTTAACCAAAATTAAATTAATATTACTATAATAAATTCACGAGAAAATCACCGAGATAATAAGGTAAACACGACATAAGGACTTGACGAATGGAATTTTATTGATAACAAAATGATAGCATCTCTTTTAGAGGAGGCAACCCGCTACATCGTATGTTTCATGTAGGTAAAACTATACATACCACATTTTTAAGTAATAAATTATTACAACAGAGATAACAATTCATTGACGAGGAATTTAACACTTCGGCCGGGACATATGCCTTTTAGGCATGTTTGGCTCACATTTCTGCCGCTTTGGGCGGTTCTATTGCAACGGGTCCTCTCTCTTCCTAGGACATTGTCAGTTGACTACCTAGTGTGAAAGAGGAACCATCAGGAATCGACGTTCTCCCTCCATTTCGCGGTAAGGATGTATGCCTTTTTGGCATACATCCCGCTGTGTGTACATGGATTTGCTGCTTTTTTGGCATGTGTCCCTCTAAGTGTAGTACGAATTGTATGTGTTTTAGGCATACATCTCTTTCAAGGGGGGTTCAATGCTGAGAAGGCATATGTCCCTCTAAGAGTGAGCACGTCTTTCATGCCTAAAAAGCAGATGAAATTTAAGTGAAATTATTATATAAGCAAATTTTCGAAGAAAATACCTCCAAGCTATTTGGAGGCCAATCTTTCGTTGTTTAGGCCATTCTGAACGACTGTGTTTTTTTTTTTTTCTTTGTCTAACTACAGCAAGTATTTATGCGGATCCAGTCAATGGGAATGTTGAACACTGTGCTCAGAGCCCTTCATTCAACGAAGAAATCATGGAGGAGGATGAACAGCAGCCCGCTGTATCTCAAGGAACAGCAGCTCCGAGTACATCACAGCAATGCAGAAGCTTCGAAGGAAAAAAGGGTTGTTTTACTTGGAGTGGTGACCATCGACTTCTGGTATTGGCAGACAAAGCCGCAGAAACATAATAAGGGTCCACTACAGTTCTCGTCAAGGGGCAGCTCTACAGCTGGGTAATGCACCCCTGTGTAAGGACGTTTGGGAACTTCTCTTCACTCCCAATATGATCGCTGAAATTCTCAAACATACCAATACGAAATTGGAAGCGATGCGAAAGGAAATAAAAAAACGCTGCAAATTATTTCACAAAGGTTTATTATTTTTTCAATTGAGTATGATCGTAGTTTTAGTTGGCTAGCGTACGCCATAAGGCCCGTCCAGACTCCTCGGCGTGTCCTACTTCGAGTTGCCACAACCTATACTTCTATAGTTATATACGCATGTTTATATTTCTCGATTTGAGCTCCTATCTATTCAAATAGTTATTGCCTTAATAATATCATTATCTAAGTACGTACGAAAAGTCGAGAGGATATGTTATTAAATATGCGTAGGAAAAGCTTTGGTATTAACACACAAATATGACCTTGAAAAAAACATATTCATGCCTCGAACGAACGCCGGCGCCGTACCCACCACAAGCCGCGGCGCCGCCGCCTCCTCTCACTCCACCCCCCGCTCACACCCCCCCCCCCACCCTCTCCACCCATCGTGACCCCCTGCCAGGCGTGCTCGCGTCGAAAAAGACACGTTTTTGCCCGTTTTTGGCCCATAGCATCTATGCGAGTAAAGCGATCGGGATGGTTAAACGTTAGGACCAACTAGACCCAAAATGGAGTCTATGTGCGAAAGAACGGGTTTTTTAAGTCAATTCTTAGGCCTTTTATGGCCCGGACGGCGGACGGCGGACGGCGGACGGCGAACGGCGGACGGCGAACGGCGGACGGCGGACGGCGGACGGACATTTCAAATTTGGATTCTACGTACCTTGAAACGTAAAGTGACAAAGTTTGAGGGGGGGTTATAAAAATTTTTTGCTACACGATCACATAGGCTTATTATTGGAAATAATAAACCAAAAGAGAATTCCCCAGAATGCAAAGATGTGGATGGAGACGAGTTGAACGCTCTAATTGCAATAATTTTGTTTTGTTCCATCTTCACATTTTCCAAGGATCGCCTCAGCTCCCTGTTTTCCACTTCAGTCACTATTTTCATCCACCCTTTTTCAATATCATCCTTCAATATTATCAGCCATTATCTGAACATGAAAATCACTTAGCATTGCTCTGCCAGGTATTTTGGTGACGTTTTTGGTATGGGTTCCTCATTTTTAATTCACATGCTTGAAAGGCATACATCCCTCTAAGAGTTCGTACCTAAATTACGAGAGGAATGCCTAAAATGCAGATGTCCCTTGGAGTGTAGGTTTAGTGTATGCCTTACAGGCAGGTATCCCTCCGAACAGTAATTTCATTCATGTCCCGGCCGAAGTGTTAAGGGTTCAGGATATTTTAAAAGCCTATCACGAACAAAGCTGAGAGAGATTTTCATAGCGCTATAGTGGTCCCCCAGAGAAGTTGCCGTCATGCGTAATTCGTGTTTTCCTAAAATGAATTGATTTATGTTACATTTTATTTTGAGATGCGAGCCTGCGAGCATCCAGACCACCAAACTACACATAGCTTTCTGAAAATCTCTCCCAGATTTTTTTGGTAATGATAGGCAGGTAAAATATTTGAATGAGATATTTATAATCATTGAAAAACCCAAATACACTGATGTACAATTTTCATAACTAAATTTCTACTCGTTCAATTTTATTGTTATTAAAACTCCATAATCACAATCATGCGTAGTTAGAAACCAATTCCACGCTCATTATGTATATACGCTAATGTAATCATCTCATTCCAATTTTAAAAGCCTCAAACGGATAAGTATTGAAACTTTTGTTAATATATTTTGGAGAATTTGGGATAGTTCTACATGGTAATTATCTTTTAATCCACAATTGCACCAATCTATACACTCTCGTGATTTACTGACTACGTTGAAACAAGGTAAATTGTTATTTAATAAATTACTTATGTACCGTTCTTTCACTCGATGGGTCAGCAAACATTTCCGTTCCAAACAACAAAGCAAGAGTGGTGATCCAAGTTTATAGTGTTAATTCAATTGAACTGTTACTAATGGTGAACATTCATGTGTTGAAATTTCACACTTTTAACCTCAGATTTGGATTCAGAGCACTTGAAAACCACTAGTGACAATTTTCAGCTCCAAATAAAATTAATATTTTATTTAACACTGAAAAATCAATTCGAACAGCGAAATGTCTCCTCCCCCCGCGGCGTCCAGACCTGACTTTTCCAACTTTGCATCCATCTTTGGAGTAATTATGACTGGATTTTGAAGCTGAAACTTTCTTGGTTATTATAAATACTTCCATAGAGTGAGAAAATAGGGTCGCCATAATTTTTGGAAATTTAGATAAAGAGGGGGGAGAGGAAAAATTTTGTCCAGAGTAAGGTGTCTTTCCCCCACTCAAAAAGTGTTTCCGAATTTTCGTGATCTTGGGTTGGTTTGCGCGGGTTCGGCTTTCCCGCCAAGTGTAGGTTACATCTTTGGCTATCAAACCATGTTGGGTCCAGAATGATCTCAGTCCGTGTTATGTCATTCAGGAAGAAAGAAGTTTCGTTGGAACAGCCCGTCACACAGTACCCGTCTTCCCCCCGCGCCCAATTTTCATGGTAAGTAACTGAGAATAAATTTTTCCGTCGCTTTGCGCTTGTCGAGCTCGAGTAACTCTTTCGATTGGTATACTGCTTTTGCTGAAAATCAATAACGGAACTCTCAAATAATTTAAAAAACTAGTTGTTCATATGCACACCTATGTCTTTCCCCCGCCATTCACCTCCGTGGGGGAAAGACAAGGAAGACGGAGGAAGACAGCCTCTTGTACCTTGAATTTACATTGTTTTTATTTGATTCATTTGAATTTAAACATACCTTCGTCGGACTCGGAGTTTGCTTATGTTGCTCATTGAAAAAATTAAATTAGAGTTCCAGTCAAGCAGCATGACCATGTGAGAAAATTTTCATGAAATTATGGAATCTAGTGAACGCAGCCCCTGGAAATTGTTCAAAATTCATCAGAATGTGTTCATCTAGGTACATTGAGGCGCTGAATCCGAATTTGAAATCCGTTTTGTTCTATGACGTTCCATACACCGGCAAATGACAAAAACCACAATTTCATGAAATTTCCCAAATTTCCTTCTTATTATGTTTCTTTGGGTGATTTGAAAGGAAAAACTAAATTTCATATCCTCATCAATCCTCATATCCTCATCCTCAATAGAAGAAACTTACGTTCATTTGAACGATTTAGACCATCTAGAGTACTCGTTTCATCGTCGTTGTCTTTCCCCCGCTGAGGGTGTCTTTCCCCCGCTTTTCTCTGTTTCTTTTATTCATTTTTATTGGCTAAATAAGGACTGTGTTGCGTGACCGAGGGTAGAAATGTGATCAGCACACTGTACAGATCACCCATGAATTTTTGGGAAGAGTTTTAAGCACTTTTGGTTTTCTGAAAACTGGAAGTTGAGATTTGCCCTTTTGAGGAAAATGACCCAAATACCGTTTAGTTTGGCCAATAAACGGGTAGACAAATCCCGTGTAACGTAGCAAGGGAGCTGTTTCCCCCTGGCCGTGACGTCATCGTGCAAAAGAATTTCAAGTGCCGTATCACTGGTGAGATACCCGTCATATAGCACCTTTTTGGAAAGCTCTGATGAAGATATATTATTGAGCATATAAGAATAACCAAGAAAATTCCCCATTGCTATCCAGGAACAATACAATGCAAAGTTGGGATTTCGAGTCAAAATGCTTTCAATGATTGCGCAATAGTTCGTAATACAGAATTAAATTACCTTCGGGGCATAGTTTCCTCAACTCTGATAATTTGCTGGGGGGAAAAAAAACTACCCATCTATAAACTGAATGTAATGGTATTTCTCCGGACTTAGAAGGTACCTCTCATATACCTAATGTGATTAGAACAGGAGAAACTTGTTATGACCTCTTATTTTTTCAACCGTAGGGGCCAACCTAGTGAAAGATTTGGGAGGTGTGGACGAATCACCGATTAGTAAAAACCCGGCTGGTTCGTTTTGGCAGGTTTCAGAGGGAATCGTGAGTAAAATAATAGATGGGTTAAAAGGGGGATCTAGTCCGGGCTTTGACGGCATTACTGTATTTACAATTAAAGCAATAAAAAAATTTATTATAAAACCTTTAACTTATTTGATTAATTTGAGTTTTGAACAGGGGATTTTCCCGCAAATTTACAAGACAGCCTATGTAATCCCTCTGCTCAATTCCGGCGATCCCCAGTTGCTGAACAATTATAGACCAATCTCCCTTCTCTCAAATATTTCAAAAATAATTGAAAAAGCTGCGAAACAATACTTGGCTGGATTTCGGGAAGAAAATAGGCTATTGCACGACAATCAGTTTGGTTTTCGAAGCGGAAAAAGCACACAAGATGCTATTGTTTATTTAACAGAAAAAATAGTACTAAATTTGGACCAGGGCCGAAAGGTATTGGTGGTGTTCAAAGATCTATCAAAGGCCTTCGATACTCTTTCCCATCATAAACTCTTGTCGGAAATGGAAAAGCTTAACCTGCATCCTACCGTTTTGAGTTGGATAGGGAGTTATCTTGAACAGCGAACTCAAAGAGTTAGGGTTGGTGACATATTGAGTGATACCTGCACCCTTTCCCATGGGGTTCCCCAGGGTACTGTCTTAATTCCCCTGCTATTCTTGATATATGTCAACAGTATTTTTAATGCTGATATAGATGGGGAGTTGTTATCATTTGCAGATGATACGGCAATGGTGGTGACGGGGGACTCTTGGGATGACGTTCGTGATAGGACTGCGAAAAACCTCGAAGTAATGAATGAATGGTTCGGGGAAATGAGGCTAAAGTTGAACTTCAGCAAAACTAAATTTGTTTGTTTCTCCCCTAAACCATCAAATGTTCCCTCAATTGGACGGATAGTATGTCACCATTATGTCAACTGCATAGAATGTAACTGCCCTTCGATTTCTCAAGTTCCATTTATAAAGTATTTGGGAGTGATTGTTGATCAAACTTTGTCCTGGGATGAGCACATAAAAATGATAAATTCCAAGTTAAGAAAGCTAATCCCAGTTTGCTTTGAAGTTCGAAGTTTTATGGATTTGAAATTAAAAAGAGTATTTTACAATGCATTGGTGCACCCTTTACTGGTATATGGTATAGCTGCTTGGGGCTCTACGTTTGGTACGAAGTTGAATCTCTTAGCACTAACTCAAAAATGTCTGATTAAGATTTTAATCAAGAAACCTGTAAGATTCCCTTCTTCCGAATTATTCAAGGAATTTGGCGTACTTGAATTAAACAAAGTTGCCGAGAAAATTACTCTAATTTTCACTTACAAAGAGTATTGTCGCGGTAAGATTAGAAGGAACTTCAATGTTACAAGGGCCGCTGATAAAATTACTCTATTATCTCCGAGGATGAACACTGCTGTGGGGCAAAGACTGTATTTGTTCTGGGGGGTGTCTCGTTTCAATTCGCTTCCGACCTCTTTGACGGGGAGGCAGGTTTCTCTTTTGGAATTTAAAATAAAAATAAAAAAGTATTTTGGTTCTACAATATAAGCAGTTTCTTTGTTGTTGTTTCGTAGGGTTGATTTTTGTAATTTTGATTATTTTTTGTAATTTTTGTAATTTCAACTCTTTTTTGTAATTGACTATTGCAATTCTCCATATGATCCATCGTCGTGCAAACGACATTTCATCACCTAAGCGCAGTTGTGTGTGAATCTTGAATCGGGCATCTTTATTATTATTCCTAAATGTTCTATATGTAGTTTTTTTTTTCTTTTAGTAAGTGTTGAACTCCTAAATCATTTGGAGGGTAAAACAACTGGGACATTTGATTTAAATATACATCTTTGTTAATTATAAGAATTATATAAATAGCAACTAAGCACTCCGGCCCCCAGCACAAGTTATCTTAAAGGGGGTCGTAGCATTGGCGACTTGTATCTCATAATTATGTAATGATAACTTCAAATAAATAAATGTGTATACATAAAATAAAAAAAAAAAAAAAAAAAAATACATTATCAATAGTTTCCTAAATAAAATGTAGACCAGAGCCCGAGTCTGACCTAGTCTACCCACCTCGACCATCTGGTGGTGGATGTATGGGTGAGAGCAGTTAGACGAGTACAAAAGCAACACGAGACTCGAACTGACATCCGTTCCATTCGAAATAAGTCTTGTTCCTCATTCAACCTAGCTCTTACCTCCTAATTTCAAACCTTCTTCATTTAGGCCGGTTTTCACCACCTTGAGTTAGTGGTTCAGTTACCGTTATCCTGTAGATAGGACAATGATATGAGTTTCTCCACTCCGAGACAATCGTAAACCCCCTGGTTAGCGACAGCGTTAGCTCACTAATTTTCTTTTCTACTTAATCCAGGTTTTAAGAGCTAAATCCAAAAGAGCTACTGCATTTGTTGTAATAAAACGGACAACATGTTGTTTCGTCATTACAAAGCCGTCATGGTTTCTGATTTAAGGGCTGTGTTTGACTATAATTCTTGTGTTTATTCTTGATTCTTCATTCCACACGTTGGGATGGCATGGTGGGTGTGTGTTTCTGTGTGTGACGCAAATTTTGTCGACGCTGCCCAGGCCACAATTCTCAGCCGATTTTCGTGATTCATATTTGGTTCGATTTCAATTTTAGTGTAGTTGTGCAACGAACCTTAGTAATTTCGGATTTACTATCAAGGTTTTTTTTTTTGAGTGAGGAACATATTTTCTGAACGAAGAGGAGTGACTGAACTCCTCAACAGTGTTGGAGTCTCTCTTTTTGGGCTTTTGGGCATACCAACTAAAAAACCACCACTCTATCTCCTTATAGAGAACTACGCCGAAACCACTTATTAGCGAATTTTTGAAGAAAATTAAGCTATTGCTCTCCCCTCTAAATTTGTAGAATGTGAATTTTTGAAAAAATTTTATGCAGAAATCCGTTTCAGGCTATTCTGAATCATATTCTGAAGTTTAACGCATTTTTTTTATGTATGTATGTATGTATGTATGTATGTATATATGTATGTATGTATATATGTATGTATGTATATATGTATGTATGTATGTATGTATATATGTATGTGTCATTCCAGACGATAACTGTCCGTAGAATTGTGCTAGAAACTTCAAACAAATTTTAAAATGTTAAGAACACAAAACGAAAGTTCAAGTTCGTTGGCCAGCATGATCGGATTACATCTTCGGGTTGAAATTTTCAAAAATGTAGTCAAAAATTTCAAAATAGCCTGTTTTTTGCGATTTGTTGTGCGAAATAATTTTTTCAGCATACTAACATGTGGTATATTCGGAATCAGCGTAAAATTTCCTATAAGAATATGTATCAAGTTTTCAAACATTTCAAAGTTGAAAAATCAGTCAAAAATGGAAATAATGCCGTTCGCTAGTTGTAAAAATCGGTAATATTTGCATGAAACATTGGCCAAATTCAGATTGAACTACTCTTATGGAAGTATCCCTGTAGAACCAATCCTAGAATCATGCTGTTTAAAACGTAGGTAGTAGGTGCTTGTTAAAATAAAAAAAAAAAAAAAAAATCATAAACTAAAATTTCTCTACACGATCAATAGCGACTGAAATGTCGAAGATTTCTTCAAAAATTCGCTCAATTTAGTATTACTTCGGGGTAGTCTTCCCCCCCCCCCCCTTTTTTTAGCGAATTTTTGAAGAAAATTAAGCTATTGCTCTCGCCTCAAAATTTGTAGAATGTGGATTTTTGAAAAAAAAATTATGCAGAAATCCGTTTCAGGCTATTCTGAATCATATTCTGAAGTTTAACGCATTTTTTTATGTATGTATATATGTATGTATGTATATATGTATGTATGTATGTATGTACATATGTATGTGTCATTCCAGACGATAACTGTCCGTAGAATTGTGCTAGAAACTTCAAACAAATTTTAAAATATTAAGGACACAAAACGAAAGTTCAAGTTCGTTGGCCAGCATGATCGGATAACATCTTCGAGTTGAAATTTTCAAAAATGTAGTCAAAAATTTCAAAATAGCCTGTTTTTTGCGATTTGTTGTGCGAAATAATTTTTTCAGCATACTAACATGTGGTATATTCGGAATCAGCGTAAAATTTCCTATAAGAATATGTATCAAGTTTTCAAAAATTTCAAAGTTGAAAAATCAGTCAAAAATCGAAATAATGCCGTTTGCTAGTTGTAAAAATCGGTAATATTTGCATGAAACATTGTCCAAATTCAGATTGAACTACTCTTATGGAAGTATCCCTGTATAACCAATCCTAGAACCATGCTGTTTAAAACGTAGGTAGTAGGTGCTTGTTAAAAAAAAGAAAAAAGTAATCACAACTGTCGATCATTAAAATTTCTCTACACAATCAATAGCGACTGAAATGTCGGATTTCTTCAAAAATTCGCTCATGAGGTCATGCTGCATGACTGGACTTTTTTTAGTATTACCCCCTTTTTTAGCGAATTTTTGAAGAAAATTAAGCTATTGCTCTCGCCTCAAAATTTGTAGAATGTGGATTTTTGAAAAAAAAATTATGCAGAAATCCGTTTCAGGCTATTCTGAATCATATTCTGAAGTTTAACGCATTTTTTTATGTATGTATGTATGTATATATGTATGTATGTATGTATGTACATATGTATGTGTCATTCCAGACGATAACTGTCCGTAGCATTGTGCTAGAAACTTCAAACAAATTTTAAAATGTTAAGGACACAAAACGAAAGTTCAAGTTCGTTGGCCAGCATGATCGGATTACATCTTCGAGTTCAAATGTTCAAAAATGTAGTCAAAAATTTCAAAACAGCCTGTTTTTTGCGATTTGTTGTGCGAAATAATTTTTTCAGCATACTAACATGTGGTATATTCGGAATCAGCGTAAAATTTATCATAAGAATATACATATATCAAGTTTTCAAAAATTTCAAAGTTGAAAAATCAGTCAAAAATCGAAATAATGCCGTTCGTTAGTTGTAAAAATCGGTAATATTTGCATGAAACATTGTCCAAATTCAGATTGTCTTTAAATCTACAAGATTAGTTTAATAATAATAAAGTATGAGTACCTCCTAATTATTTTTAATAATTTGGTTCCATGTTTGTCTATTAAAATCATAAACAGAAATGTCGAAGATTTCTTCAAAAATTCGCTCATGGGGTCATGCTGCATGACTGGACTTTTTCTTTTGTTGTCTCAAACAACAGACACCAGTTTGTCAAGTAGTCCTGGAGAACACACTACAGATATGTAGATACACGAAAGTTCTTCAGGGCTTCGAGGATATCCTTCCATCTGGCCGAGTTGAACGCATTTCTTACGTCCAGGGTTACATTCATGCATATATCGACCGATTTTTGTGATTCTTATATTCTTCCATTGGGAATTCGATATAGTTTTGGAACGTGAGTCAGAAGTTATAAATCATGATGTTTCAAATATTCTCGTGAGATTTTCGTTATCATTTTTTAAGGTGCGTAGAATACAAATTTGAAATTTCCGTCCGCCGTTCGCCGTCCGCCGTTCGCCGTCCGCCGTCCGGTGCCCGCCGTCCGCCGTCCGGGCCATAAAAGGCCTAAGAATTGACTTAAAAAACCCGTTCTTTCGCACATAGACTCCATTTGGGGTCTAGTTGGTCCTAACGTTTAACCATTCGATCGCTTTACTCGCATAGATGCTATGCGCCAAAAACGGGCGAAAAGTGTCTTTTTGAGGCTTTGGGTGTTAGACGTGTTAGACGCACGCCTGGCACGCTTGGCAGTGGTTCACGGTGGGTGGTGAGGGGGGTGGGCGGGGGGTGGAGTGAGAGGAGGCGCCGGCGCCGCGGCACCTTGTGGTGGATACGGCGCCGGCGTTCCTTCGACGCATGAATATATGTTTTTTTTTTCTAGGTCATATTTGTGTGTTAATACCAATGCTTTTCCTACGCATATTTAATAACATATCCTCTCGACTTTTCGTACGTTCTTAGATAATGATATTATTAAGGCAATAACTATTTGAATAGATAGGAGCTCAAATCGAGAAATATAAACATGCGTATATAATTATAGAATTATAGGTTGTGGCAACTCGAAAGAGGACACGCCGAGGAGTCTGGACGGGCCTTATGACGTACGCAAACCCAGTAAAACTACGATCATACGTAATTGAAAAAATAATAAACCTTTGTGAAATAATTTGAAGCGTTTTTAATTAATTATGAATTTGGTTTAAGTTTGTAAAATATGTCAGGAGCTTCATACTGGAAGTTTTATCATAGGAATTTGATGTCGGTGAAGGGAGTTAATGGGGAGAGGGGAGGGGGAAGTCCGAAAAGTAAGGATATATATATATATATATATATATATATATATATATATATATATATATATATATATATATATATATATATATATATATTTAATCTCATTTTAACTCTCACCAAAATTATATGAAATCCATTCTTAGGGACGTCCCTGTAATGCATGTATTACTTACTGTTTGTTGTCAGGACTGACCTCAAAATTACCAAGATGCCACCGAAAAAGAAGAAAGACGACAAGCAGAAAAGGAGTGTGAGCGAGGCGGACTCCAAGGCCACTATATCACTTAACAGGTAAAACAAAAGAAAATAAAAGCCTGTTCATTTGCGTAGGATGTTGACTGAAATTAGTAATGTAACTTTAAATTTAAACAACAACAAAAAACTCGGCCCTTCGGGCCTCGCCGGTGGGCAAGCCCCCTGGACCCCCCGATTGTTACTGCCTAGATCCTTCGGCTAAAATTCAAAAAACATGGAACATGCTTTCGCCATGTTTTATTTGTTTGCTGTTTCCTTTTACTATCAATTTGTTGTCTATTGTTTTAATTTAGCTCTTTATGGGCCTGCTTTTCACATTACTTTCCACTCTGTTGGACAAATAAAAATGGACATTACTTTCCACTCTTTCGGAATGTTGGGAAACTAAAAGTGGAAACTACATTCCAGTCTGTTGGGATTTTGGGTAAGTAAAAATGGACATTATTTTCCACTCTGTTGGGATTTTGGGTAAGTAAAAATGGACATTATTTTCCACTCTGTTGGACAATTAAAAATTTAAATTACTTTCCACTCTCTTGGGTTGTTTGGGAAGTAAAAATGGACATTACTTTCCACTCTTACGGGATGTTGGGAAACTAAAAGTGGAAACTACATTCCAGTCTGTTGGGATGTTGGGAAAGTAAAAATGGTAATTTATTTTCCACTCTGTTGGGCAATTAAAAATGTAAATTACTTTCCACTCTGTTGGACAAGTAAAAATGGACATTACTTTCCACTCTAACGGGATGTTGGGAAAGTAGAAATGGAAATTACTTTCCACTCTGTTGGGATGTTGGGAAAGTAAAGATATACATTACTTTCCACTCTGTTGGGGTGTTGGGAAAGTAAAAATGGACATTTTTTTCCACTCTGTTGGGTTGTTGGGAAAGTGATAATGGACATTACTTTCCACTCTAACGGGATGTTGGGAAAGTAGAAATGGAAATTACTTTCCACTCTGTTGGGATGTTGGGAAAGTAGAGATGGACAATACTTTCCACTCTGTTGGGGTGTTGGGAAAGTAACAATGGACATTACTTTCCACTCTGTTGGGATGTTGGGAAAGTAAAAATGTACATTACTTTCCATCCTGTTGGGATATTGGGGAAGTAAACAAAGTCCAGTCATGCAGCATGACCCCATGAGCGAATTTTTGAAGAATATTACCGATTTTTACAACTAGCGAACGGCATTATTTCGATTTTTGACTGATTTTTCAACTTTGAAATTTTTGAAAACTTGATACCTACATATTCTTATAGGAAATTTTACGCTGATTCCGAATATACCACATGTTAGTATGCTGAAAAAATTATTTCGCACAACAAATCGCAAAAAACAGGCTATTTTGAAATTTTAGACTACATTTTTGAAAATTTCAACCCGAAGATGTAATCCGATCATGCTGACCAACGAACTTGAACTTTCGTTTTGTGTCCTTAACATTTTAAAATTTGTTTGAAGTTTCTAGCACAATTCTACGGACAGTTATCGTCTGGAATGACACATACATACATACATACATACATAAAAAAAGTTCCATTCATGCAGCATGATCGTATGAGCGAATTTTCATAAATTATCGTAGGTATTGTATAATGTTGAATTGTTTTGAAATTTGAGCTTTTTGAGTGCAAGGAAATCGTTAACCATTAATTTTATGGCAAAAAACGTATTCTAAATAATAACCTGCTATTCAAATAGAGGTTCTGAATTTTTAGCTTTTTTAGCAGGTTTTATCGATTTTTTAGCAAATTTTGATGAATTTTAAGTACATTTTTCAGCATAATTGTGTACATACATTTTTGGATGTTCTATTTTATAGTTAATAAACTTTATTTGAGCAATATTCTACCAAAAAATATAAATTGAACGATTTTTAGCCGTTTTTAGCCATTTTTAGCCATTTTTAGTGATTTTTATAGTACATTTTCTGAAATTTGACCAATTTAATGTGCTCAAAAAGTGCTTGCCAACGAACTCATCCTTTCGTTTGAAAAGCATGATTTTTTGGCGAAAGAACGAAGTTTTTATCTCAATTCTATCGAGAGTTATCGTCTGGAATGACACATACATATATATATACATATATATATACATATATATATATACATATATATATACATATATATATATATATACATATAAAAAAGCGTTAAAATCCAGGAATCATTTCAGAATGCCTCAAAACAGATTTCGATGAAGAAAATTTTTGAAAATTTTTATTTTAAAATTTTTGGAGCCATTGCAATAGCTTCATTTTCTAAGAAAATTCGCTAAAAATGCGTTAAACTTCAGAATATGATTCAGAATAGCCTGAAACGGATTTCTGCATAAAAGTTTTTCAAAAATTCACATTCTACAAATTTTAAGGCGAGAGCAATAGCTTAATTTTCTTCAAAAATTCGCTAAAAACACGTATAATGAAAACCCTTGAAATGTCTAATGAAGAAAATTCGCTCGAGGGCTTGCTGTACGACTGTAGGTTGTGATGTTTTTGTAATAGCAATACGTTGAGCTATTTTGAGCACACGCGTAAAGCGTAATTCAATAATATTTATTTCAGCGAAGACTTTAAGATAAAGAAGGACAAGGCGAAACCGTTAACGAAGCGCGACAAGGAGAATCTGAAGAAACAAGAGAAAGCAATGAAAGATAAAATTATTCAGGTGGTGACAAAACAACAGCTAAGTGTTGTATGCTAGGTGATGTAACTCATCAAGGCTCCGTGTTCGAATGCAAATATTCGTAGTACCTGGTATAAATATGTATTGGCTCCGGGGCTATTGTACTCACGGGGAATATACAGGGTGAGTCTCTCGCAAATGCAAAAAAAAAATTTGGGTAAAACTACATCAAAAATGGAGTAAAATGCCGCCAACTGCATATTTTTATCTCAATCCGTTCTCGAGATATGATTTTTAAAGGTTTTTTCAGGAAAACCGTGTTTTTTTCCTTTTAAACTCAACTTTCTTCACTTTACTTCATTTAATTTTAATTTTTGACCACATTTTCGGAATCAGCACTAAATTTACTATAAGAATAGTGTACTTGGGTTCTTGAAAAGTACCATCCAAAGGCCCTCACATCAGCTCAAACATTGACGATTTTGAAAAAATAATATTTCTGAAAATCTTTAAAACTTTACTATTTTTTTAAGAAGAATCCTAGAAACTGGCAAATCTCATGAAAGCTGCTTCGTATAATATACTTTCCAACGGTATAATCAAGTTTACTTTTATTTTGTTATTTAGTGGAGAAAATGATGTTTTAATGTTAAAAAATGTGGGTTTTTCAATGAAATCGTTGGTTTTCTCGAAAGATGACCCTCCATGAACCTACGAGTATGGAGTCGGTTTCTATGTATTTTTGCACGCTGTATCGAGTGGTAACATTTGTAGATCTCTCCAACTCCGTTATAACCGAGTTTTACACTTAAAATCGCAAATGTTTAGTTTGTTTGTTACGATTAAATGTATGTGTGTTATGGGGTAAAACTAGTTAATTAAAGTGTAAAACTCGATTATAATGTAATTGAGAGATCTGCAAGAGTTTCCATTTGATCCAGTGAGAAAAAAATACATAGAAACCGACCCCATACTCGTTGGTTCATGGAGGGTCATCTTGCGAGAAAACCAACAATTTCATTGAAAAACCCACGATTTTTAACATTAAAACATTATTTTCTCCCCTAAATAACAAAATGAAAGTAAAATTGATAATACCGTTGGACGCATATTAGATGAAGCAGTTTTCATGAGATTTGCCAGTTTCCAGGATTCTTTTTAAGAGAGTAGTAAAGTTTTTAAAGATTTCAGAAATATTATTTTTTCAAAATCGTCAATGTTTGAGCTGATGTGAGGGCCTTTGGATGGTACTTTTCAAAAACCCAAGTACACTATTCTTATAGTAAATTTAGTGCTGATTCCGAAAATGTGGTCAAAAACTAAAATTAAATGAAGTAAAGTGAAGAAAGTTGAGTTTAAAAGGAAAAAAACACGGTTTTCGTGAAAAAAACCTTTAAAAAATCATATCTCGAGAACGGATTGAGATATAAATATGCAGTTGGCGGCATTTTACTTCATTTTTGATGTAGTTTTACCCAAATTTTTTTTGCATTTGCGAGAGACTCACCCCGTATAATATTACTGCAACATAGAATTAGCGCACGGAATATTTTTTGAAAGAACGGCTGGAAAAAACATTCACTGTTAGAAAACACATTGCACGGTAGAAAAAAAAAGTAAGGTGAACAAAACATAAACGTTGGATAAAATATATTTAACGTCAGATAAATATATTCCACAGCTAAAAAATGCTGCAAATTATTACACAATGTTTTATTTTTTCTGAGTTATATATATAGCGCTTCCACGCAGATCATTGGTCTATAATTATTAAACCCCTTATGTAATTATGATCAGAACATGGCGCATTGTGCCTCCGAGCAGTGTTCACACTTTTACAGTTCCAAGCCCCGCAATTTTACGCTTCACAGTAAATATGTTTAAAAAAGACGGGAAAATTATCCACCCAGATAGAGGGAGAAAGACACGGAACGAAAGTTGTTCAGAATAGTCTAAAAGGAAAATGCGATTTGAAATTTTACTACTGTAAAAAACAACCGTTTGATTTTAGTGGAGACTACAACTTTTCAATCTCTCCAAAGTGAAAACAACGCTTCCGCAACCTACCTATTATAGACAGACTTGGGAGCAATTTAAGAGATGAAATTTAGCATTTAATACCAATAAAGAAAGTCCAGTCATGCAGCATGACCCCATGAGCGAATTTTTGAAGAAATCTTCGACATTTCAGTCGCAATTGATCGTGTTGAGAAATTTTAGTTTATGATTTTGATAGACAAACATGGAATCAAATTATTAACACATGCACAGAGTAAACTCATCAGTTGTGATTACATTTTTTTTTTTTTTTTTTTTTTTTTAAGCACCTACCTACTACCTACGTTTTAAACAGCATGGTTCTAGGATTGGTTATACAGGGATACTTCCATAAGAGTAGTTCAATCTGAATTTGGACAATGTTTCATGCAAATATTACCGATTTTTACAACTAGCGAACGCCATTATTTCGATTTTTGACTGATTTTTCAACTTTGAAATTTTTGAAAAATTGATACATATTCTTATAGGAAATTTTACGCTGATTCCGAATATACCACATGTTAGTATGCTGAAAAAATTATTTCGCACGACAAATCGCAAAAAACAGGCTATTTTGAAATTTTTGACTACATTTTTGAAAATGTCAACCCGAAGATGTAATCCGATCAAGCTGGCCAACGAACTTGAACTTTCGTTTTGTGTCCTCAACATTTTAAAATTCGTTTGAAGTTTCTAGCACAATTCTACGGACAGTTATCGTCTGGAATGACACATTCATACATACATACATATATACATACATACATTCATATATACATACATTAAAAAATTCGTTAAACTTCAGAATATGATTCAGAATAGCCTGAAACGGATTTCTGCATAATTTTTTTTCAAAAGTTCACATTCTACAAATTTTGAGGCGAGAGCAATAGCTTAATTTTCTTCGAAAATTCGCTAAAAGAAAGGGAAAAACAGTACTTCGAAAAGGAACCAAACTAGCTTCAAAGATGCCTCAGCTGATCTGTGCTCATCCGTATCTCGTCATTATTTTCGAGTTGTCACAAAGGAGCTCCGTCTAAATATCAGCATCGTAAGTCAATTAAGAATGAAATTAGGCTCAGAAATCCCACTGTTGATCAGAACACCTTCATACTTCCTAATTGTATTCTACAATTCTAAACGGAGCTCTATTTTAAATGTTTGCTCATTAGGTTGATTAAGATAAAATAAACGCCTACCAACGCTTCATTAGTCCATCCAAAGTGACAAGATTTATAATAATCTCGATTTCGCAAAGAATTGGAACCATATCGGCTGGATCTTCGGAATTTATAAGACAATTTTTATCATGTTCTAATTTTATAACAATTACACATTCTAGCGTCAATAATTAAAGTAAATGTAGCAGTTTGTACGATTAAAAAAATGTAGCAAGTTTTATAATTGAAAAAATTGTTGCTACTCAGCAGTAATTAGAAGATGTCACTACTTGGACTTGACTTCTCTCTCAATGTTCCCTCCAAACTTCGTAATTGTATTTGACCTCTCTAAAAGGTGCTCTATTAGCGAATTTTCGAAGAAAATTGAGCTATTGCTCTCGCCTCAAAATTTGTAGAATGTGAATTTTTGAAAAATTTTTATGCAGAAATTCGTTTCAGGCTATTCTGAATCATATTCTGAAGTTTAACGCATTTTTTTATGTATGTATATATGTATGTATGTATATATGTATGTATGTATGTATGTGTCATTCCAGACGATAACTGTCCGTAGAATTGTGCTAGAAACTTCAAACAAATTTTAAAATGTTAAGGACACAAAACGAAAGTTCAAGTTCGTTGGCCAGCATGATCGGATTACATCTTCGGGTTGAAATTTTCAAAAATGTAGTAAAAAATTTCAAATAAGCCTGTTTTTGCGATTTGTAGTGCGAAATAATTTTTTCAGCATACTAACATGTGGTATATTCGGAATCAGCGTAAAATTTCCTATAAGAATATGTATTAAGTTTTTAAAAATTTCAAAGTTGAAAAATCAGTCAAAATCGAAATAATGCCGTTCGCTAGTTGTCAAAATCGGTAATATTTGCGTGAAACATTGTCCAAATTCAGATTGAACTACTCTTATGGAAGTATCCCTGTATAACCAATCCTAGAACCATGCTATCTACAAGATTAGTTTAATAATAATAAAGTATGAGTACCTCCTCATTATTTTTAATAATTTGATTCCATGTTTGTCTATCAAAATCATAAACTAAAATTTCTCTACACGATCAATAGCGACTGAAATGTCGAAGATTTCTTCAAAAATTCGCTCATGGGGTCATGCTGCATGACTGGACATTTTTTTAAATTTTAACTCATTAGGTTGATTAAGTAACAAATTAGCTTCACGGGCCGCTTTACGTAACGCACCTTCGTGAATGATTTTGATCGTGGTGGTCGGGCGAATGTCAGACTTTGACATCAATATGCCAACGTAGTTACGGGCATCTACACAGGGAAAATTAATGCAATCAATTAATGCATCTATGCTTTACTAGTCCTCCTGATCTATTTATAACGACATCAAGGTACGTAGGTACCTAACTTTTTTTTTTTATAAGATAAAATGAACATCTACCAACGCTTCACAAGCCCATCCAAAGGGCAAGAGTTGTGATAAACTCGGCTTCACAAAATCTTATATGCATTGAAATTACATTGGCTGATGCGATCGTTGGAATTCATAAGGCAATTTATGACATGTTCCGAGTTTACAATATTCTAATTTTATTAACTAAGGGTGTTTAACATATGATACAGTAAATTAAAGATGTTGCTTTTAGCGAATTTTTGAAGAAAATTAAGCTATTGCTCTCGCCTCAAAATTTGTAGAATGTGAATTTTTGAAAAAAATTTTATGCAGAAATCCGTTTCAGGCTATTCTGAATCATATTCTGAAGTTTAACGCATTTTAGCGAATTTTTGAAGAAAATTAAGCTATTGCTCTCGCCTCAAAATTTGTAGAATGTGAATTTTTGAAAAAAAATTATGCAGAAATCCGTTTCAGGCTATTCTGAATCATATTCTGAAGTTTAACGCATTTTTTTATGTATGTATATATGTATGTATGTATGTATGTATATATGTATGTATATATGTATGTATGTATGTATGTATATATGTATGTATGTGTCATTCCAGACGATAACTGTCCGTAGAATTGTGCTAGAAACTTCAAACAAATTTTAAAATGTTAAGGGCACAAAACGAAAGTTCAAGTTCGTTGGCCAGCTTGATCGGATTACATCTTCGGGTTGAAATTTTCAAAAATGTAGTCAAAAATTTCAAAATAGCCTGTTTTTTGCGATTTGTCGTGCGAAATAATTTTTTCAGCATACTAACATGTGGTATATTCGGAATCAGCGTAAAATTTCCTATAAGAATATGTATCAAGTTTTCAAAAATTTCAAAGTTGAAAAATCAGTCAAAAATCGAAATAATGCCGTTCGCTGGTTGTAAAAATCGGTAATATTCTTCAAAAATTCGCTCATGGGGTCATGCTGCATGACTGGACTTTTTTAATGTATGTATGTATGTATGTATGTATATATGTATGTATGTGTCATTCCAGACGATAACTGTCCGTAGAATTGTGCTAGAAACTTCAAACAAATTTTAAAATGTTAAGGACACAAAACGAAAGTTCAAGTTCGTTGGCCAGCATGATCGGATTACATCTTCGGGTTGAAATTTTCAAAAATGTAGTCAAAAATTTCAAAATAGCCCGTTTTTTGCGATTTGTTGTGCGAAATAATTTTTCAGCATACTAACATGTGGTATATTCGGAATCAGCGTAAAATTTCCTATAAGAATATGTATCAAGTTTTCAAAAATTTCAAAGTTGAAAAATCAGTCAAAAATCGAAATAATGCCGTTCGCTAGTTGTAAAAATCGGTTATATTTGCATGAAACATTGTCCAAATTCAGATTGAACTACTCTTATGGAAGTATACCTGTATAACCAATCCTAGAACCATGCTGTTTAAAACGTAGGTAGTAGGTGCTTTAAAAAATAAAAATAAATAAATGTAATCACAACTGATGAGTTTACTCTGTGCATGTGTTAATAATTTGATTCCATGCTTGTCTATCAAAATCATAAACTAAAATTTCTCAACACGATCAATAGCGACTGAAATGTCAAAGATTTCTTCAAAAATTCGCTCATGGGGTCATGCTGCATGACTGAACTTTTTGGGTTTGATTTCACTCTCAAAGTTCTAACCCTTCATTTCATTCGATTCTTTGGGATAAAATCTATCAATGACGACTAAAAAATTCATTGCGGTTACCTTAAAAGTTTTGGACATCTCGACTTTTGAACATTTCATCCCGTAAAGCAACCCTTAATGGTATAAATGCGTTTTTTTTTTTTTTTTTTTTTTCAACTTTTCTCGGTCAATAGTGGACCGATTTTGATGATTCTTGCGGAAATATACAGATTTTGAAATTACCCATAGGATCGAGCCTCTGAAATTTTCAAATTCCGAAATGCGGTGGTGTCTTCAAATACTATAGCGGTTGCTTTTCTTTTCTTTCGGTAGCTCAGAAAAGAAGCAGACCAGCTACTGGCGGATTTGAAAGCGACGGAAGAAGCGGCACAAAAGAAGGCCGAGAATGAGACGAAAATGCAGAAGAAGAGAATTGATCTTCTGACGGGAACTATAGAAAACTTCAAATTCGCCAAGGACAGGCTACTTCACGAACTCAACAAGCTTAGAGAGAAGGAAATTTGGGACAGGTGATTTGTGATCAAATTGAATCGAGGATTTCTCTCTCCCCTAAATTTCATATTTAATTTTCCCTATGTGGAATTTTTTTGGAAACTCAATGCTGAGAAAAAGGACGCAACATTTCATTTCCTGTTCGATTGTCTGATCCTGACGGATACGAGTGTGGTTAAGGAATTCTACCATAAATTATTGTCGAGATATGGAACGCTCAACGTTTTAAATCGAGCTGATTTCCCCAGGCTTGTAGAGATTTGTAAATTGGTATGGCGGTTTGGTTTCTGGCCTTTTTTTTTTTTGCTTATGAGTCCACCTATAGGTAGCGGAAGCATTATTTTCACTTTCGGGAGAAGAAAATTTTTGGTCTCCAACAAAATCAAAATTTCCACTTGCATTTTACGTTTTAGACCATTCTGAATAACTTTGGTTCTGTGTGTGTGTGTGTGTGTGTGTGTGTGTGTGTGTGTGTGTGTGTGTGTGTGTGTGTGTGTGTGTGTGTGTGTTTGTAAGTGTGCCCCCTCCGCCTTTGAGGAGAGTTTCTTTAAAAAAATAAATAAATAAATAAAATAAAATAAATAAATAAAAAAGGTGAGATTTCGAGAAATCAAAATCGGTAGAAAAGTCCAGTCATGCAGCATGACCCCATGAGCGAATTTTTGAAGAAATCTTCGACATTTCAGTCGCTATTGATCGTGTAGAGAAATTTTACTTTATGATTTTGATAGACAAACATGGAATCAAATTATTAAAAATAATTAGGAGGTACTCATAATTTATTATTATTAAACTAATCTTGTAGATTTAAAGACAAATGTAGGTAAATAGTCATAGATTTCGATGTCCAATGTGGTCAGTATTGAAGGCAGTTAAAATCTAAACAGTATCCTATCATAACATCATCAAATCTTGACATAAAATAAAATAACATACCGACGTCATATGGAAGAAACGTATTTCCACAGCCAATCGATGATGATGCTTTATATTACGAGTGATATAAAGTCAGTTCTCAGTTACATTCGAATCTAGTATCCTACAGCAAGAAATTGACAGACAAACTGTAGTCTCTGTGCATCTATTGACAGCCTAAATTATGGGGAAGTGTCACTTGGCTTTTCCGTAGCAACAAGAAAGAAATTGAAAATATTTAATACTAGCATTAAATCCCAATTATTATTGATTTATCAACGATTCGGTTAGGTAAATTCTTGAACTTTAACTCCTTCATGTTATTTCTTCACTCTACTATTTGATAATTATATCCAATATCGAACATATTGGTTATTGAGGTACATACCTATCCCATATTACCGATTTTTACAACTAGCGAACGGCATTGATTCGATTTTTGACTGATTTTTCAACTACGAAATTTTTGAAAACTTGATACATATTCTTATAGGAGATTTTACGCTGATTCCGAATATACCACATGTTAGTATGCTGAAAAAATTATTTCGCACAACAAATCGCAAAAAACAGGCTATTTTGAAATTTTTGACTACATTTTTGAAAATTTCAACCCGAAGATGTAATCCGATCATGCTGGCCAACGAACTTGAACTTTCGTTTTGTGTCCTTAACATTTTAAATTTGTTTGAAGTTTCTAGCACAATTCTACGGACAGTTATCGTCTGGAATGACACATACATATATACATACATACATATATACATACATACATATATACATACATACATACATACATACATACATAAAAAAATGCGTTAAACTTCAGAATATGATTCAGAATAGCCTGAAACGGATTTCTGCATAATTTTTTTTCAAAAATTCACATTCTACAAATTTTGAGGCGAGAGCAATAGCTTAATTTTCTTCAAAAATTCGCTAAAAATATAGAAGTAGGGTACCCGAGCACTTAGCCTAGCCTTTATTCAGTGTGAGCATACAAAAAGCAGTCGGATTCCAGAACGAAAAATTGAAATGTCCTTATTTTCAGGTACGTTGAAACGAATCAAATGCCATACCCAGAAATCTGTTCCAATATGCATACCCATCTATACCTTTGGAAAGCTCTCAAGTCATCCGAACTAATTGATAATGCTATTCCCAAATGTGACTCGTACATGGACATTTTCAATATATTAGACGACCTGATCGAACACCCTATATTCGCCGAGAAGGAAACCGTTGATAATTGGAAAGAAACACGAGCTGTGTGGCGCAGTGAATTTTTCCACACAATGGACAAAGCCTGTTTCAATATGATTAAAAACTTGGAAGCCAATTTCGAGAAAGAAACGGGGAATGAGGCAGACGTTTATACCTTTGAAGACGAGGCTGATCACATTCGGCTTGCAGTGATAGCTTGGGTGCAGAGTAAGGACAATACTATCCCCAGGTCATCACCTAAAATTTCAATTCAGTCGATGAATGTACACATTGTTATGCCTGCCACTTACAGGAAGGATCCTTTTGTTTTGCGAGTCTTGTATCTTGATGCAGATTTCCTAAGTGACAGCTCTCTCACATTCAGCTGCCCAGAGGGTATGCCGATGGAAGCTAACATGCTTGATGAAGTCAAGAGGTGTTTCACTGTCAAGTCAGAAGCAAAAGCGTCAGTTGCTGATAGAGAACGCGAAAAAGTGAGGGTTGCCAAGCAGAAAGTCACTGAAGCGCAAGCTGCTGCACAATCTGCGGAGAAAAATTTTGAATCTATGATGCAAAAAACAAAAAAAAGGCGGCGTTCCTTCAGACGAATCGACTGAACAGGTCGATATTGAAGAGGAAAAAGTCTATACAAAAAAGAAAAAACCTAGAGATTTCATTATCCAGTTAGATAGTGCAACTGAGGTTGGCTCCTCTCCGTTTGGAGGAAGGCGTCCCAAAAATATATTAGAGGAAGGCGGTGACAGTGTGAGTCCTAAATCACTTATGCAGTCCGTAGGAACCCAGAAAGCTTTGGATGCCATCAGTATGAGAAGTGGCATGAGAAAAAAAGTACAAGAAAGAATGAGGAAAATGAGCGGAGTCGGCAATGAAGAAGAAATTTGTACTAATGTTTTTTTCTCACCAAGTATGATTTCAATATCTGCTCGACACCGAAAGGTGGAGATTAGAAAAGATTCTGAGTTATGTTTCGAGGCATCAGATGACGCTTACTCCAAATCCGAAATCACTGAAATAGAAAGTGAGGCGTCCTTCGATTCCCTTGAGTTGATGTTTGGTAGAGAGGACGATGATGATGTAGGTTATAAATCAGTTAAAACTCTGGTCAGGTACACGAAAGTTGGGTCTCGTGACAACAAGCGCAAGCCTCGACATTCCAAGTCGTTGACTTCAGCGGGTGGAAGGACAGGACGAAAGCGTGGAAAGTCCATAGGAAGTATAAAAAAGCTTGCAGATGATTCTGATGAGATTCAGCAAACAGCTTCTGATATATATGAGTCGAAAGAAGATATGAGGCAGGAAAGCTACATGTCTAGCTTTGTGTTTACAGATATTCCCAACAGACGAGTACACGTCAATCTCCGTACGTTTTCCACTATCGGCGGCGTCTACTTCTTGGATGCAATCTTTCATGAATCTCAACCAAAAACCTTGAAAAACGGAGATACAGTGCAAATATTTTATGGGGAACAGAACATCAAAAGGATAAATTATGAGTATGAGTATGTTCCCCCTCCACCACCACCAGAATCTGATGATCCTAACGCGGTGGCACCAGTGGACAAGGGTCTCCAGCATTTACTTCTCGTAAAGGTTCCATTGCCCAAAAATGTTGTATTCGTTGGATCCAAACCGATCATTGCATTATGGGACCGTGAACAGAAGTATTGGACAAAACAGCACGTTTATCAGTGCGAAATTGATTTAGTTTCAGAAACGGCTACGTTCAAATTGGGAAGGATCTGGCCGTTCGCCTTTCTAATCAATAAATTCGCATTGTTATCATTCAAGAAATGGGTTGTGAAGCCTAAATTTGATATTTGTGGTGTAAGTATAATGATACAAACTCAAAACATCAATTTTGAGTTTAGTGTGGCGAATACGGAGGTGTGCTTATATAGCGTCGAAGGTCTTGTTCAGACCTCAGCTATTGAAGACATTGTGGGAGTTTATATGCATGTAAATAAGCTTGTGAAAATAATGAAATCCCGAGGTTTGAATTTATTCCCTGATAATGACAGTTTTCTGTATATAAACGATAACACTTCTAAAGACCCGGTTCTCGAAGATCACGCTTACATGTCTATGGCAATGTTTTCAGACACTTTAGAGTTTCAATCCAGCCAGTGGAACTTCGACTGCAAACGACGGAAGTTGTCTTTTCAAGTCAGAGAATGTCTGGCTTATAATTTGGAACTGCGTCTGAGGACAGTGACAGCAGGTACACTTTCTGCAGCTCTGTACAGATGCAGTGACGAAGAAAATATGGACGATTCCAAGCTGGACGATTTAGGGTTCTGTCCTGATGTTTACTCCTTGTTAGAAAAAGCCTTCGCTCACGCTACTCCAACTATGGCTTTAAACCCACTCCAGGTCATTACGGTATACTCCGTGCTCTGCAGGCTCAAAGTCCTAAGCTATTGTGGTTTTTGCAAGAAAGAAACCACCTCTAGTTCATCCGACAACTCCAAGAAAAGCCCAAAGAAGAAAAGTAAAAAATCCGGGAAACAGCAGAAAGGAAAATACAAATATGTTGGCAGCCGATCCAGTCAGGCCAGCATATCAATTGCTACTGAGCTGTAAATTTGTTAATATCTTAACGTTACTATCCCGCAGCTGTTTTATGATAGTGCTATGTATAATTAGCTGAAAAATAAAAATAAAATAAAGAACCTTTGCGGTCGATCTTTATTTTACACCACCTTATAATAATTTGGTATGTTGCTTTACTTTTAGAATAGGTACGTAAGATTTAAAAAATCAACTGCTGTGTGATATTTTCGGAAACCTCCGATCAATAATTTGCAACGTTTTTCTGATGACAAGACGCCTCATAAAGCTGGTGTATCCTAAGATCAAGGTAAGACATAAACGTCATTAAAGGGTCTGCTGATAGAATTATCTAGTTTTGGAATGTTTAATACTTGTGACCAGTGGCGGCCTTTGGTCTGCAAAAGGAGTGGGGCACAAAAATATTTACCTATTTGCCAGTCAAGAAGAGCATTGAGGTTTTTCTTCCATTAGTTTTGTTTTCAGTGTGAATTAACTTTGACCTAAAACACATGATACATAAATCCCACTTGGGTCATGTCATGCCTTGGGCAACTGTTATGAAAGAATATGGCTACTAAATAATAATAAATCATTATCATTAAATATTATTGATAAATTAAATATAAATTAATTAGATAAATAAATTGAATTAAAAATACTATCTTATAGGTAGGTACCTACTTACTAGGTATCTAAAAGTTGTAGAATGGACTATATTATTATTAAAAGTACTAAAAATTATCAAGGCTTCAATTCAAATCATCAATTCAACAGCTTCCTAGAGTGTAAAACATAGAAATCAGCTTCAAGAGCCACTCATCTTATCCGAACCCTGGGCATCGTCAAGTAAATGTCCTCAAGAGGCTACATAAGAAATTACAGCTTCCCAGAGTGTAAAGCATAGAAATTAACTATTAAAATGATTTAACCACCGCTTCACAAATCAAACCGTTCTCGCAATATTTGGATCACCTGCTATTAATCAAATCATCGAAACACCAGCTCAATGAAATCATCAGAAATCAACAAGCGGTGGCAATCATGTTCACAATATCAATAATAATTATTGAGAATGATCACCTGAGTGTACACAATAAATTATTCAAATAACCTTGCTCATAACTCAGCTTGTTGGCCACGCACTTCGCAGTAGTTAACATAATATGGTTGGATAAATCGAGAGCTTTCGAACGAATGGTCAACGAATTTTGTGGGTTGAAAAACGACGAAGTACCATTTCCCTAGCAACGACTCGGTTGTAAGCTGAAATCATCAAAATATTTTTGTGAGCAATTTTCCGTGACGTTTTTTAGTTTATGTGTCATAGCAAAGACATAAAGAAACTAGTTGATTGTTCTCTACGCAATACAGCGAGTCTATTTTATTTATTGGTATCGCGTGAGCAAGTTTTCGTGACGATTTTTCAGTTAATGTGCCAAAGCAAAGACATGAAAATGTCAAATCAATACCTGACTAAACTTCTGCTTACGTAAATCCGTCGATGAACGTCGTGCTAAGGTGAGAATTTTATTCAAAGTGATCCTTGATTTTTCTTCATTCCACAACATAGAACACATAGAACAACGCACTCCAACTCGACCGACAATACAAAGGACTTTATTACAAAAGATGTATTCAACAACTTAGGTATGTATTCAACAACTTATAGGTACTTATAACAACGCTATAATACGGACTTTACTTTAGATTAGAGTAAATTCTTGGGAACAACCAAACGAACTTAAAGAAACATCACATATTACTTGCAAAGACAACAAAACATAGACGAACATACCCAACAGGCTAAATCAGTTTGGCTAACGGAATAAACCAAAACTCCTCTAGTGGAAGCGACTCATAACGTAAATTTCATTCTACGGTCTTTAGAAAAGTTGGAAACCCTGTCTGGGGCAGAGCCCCCCCAAAATCATGAGAAATTTCCCGTTATGACCTCTTTTTCCCGTTCCTTGCCCCGTATTTCCCGTTTCTTGCCCTTTATTTCCCTTTTTTTTCCCTTCAAAGTCTAACCTGAATCGACGAAATTTCCCTCTTGATAGAGTGATATCATCGCAAATCGCAATCTACGTACTTTTTCGCTGGTAGATGGATCTTAAACCTCCTTGGATGGAGCGTAAACCTAGTCCTTCTAGCATCCACCTTGGAGCCACAGCATGGAGCTGTTTGAAAAGTCTTCATTCCAGTTTGTTACTTTTTTCCCAAATGTACTGGGGCAATGTCCGGATGCCCCCCCTCACCGGCCGCCCCTGCTTGTGACGGAACGGTAGTTCATCCTTCGCGATTCTTGCAAATGCTGCATCTGGGCTGGTCCCTTGGCTGTTCCGCTCTCAGGATATTCTCTGGGTGTAGCAGGTTAGGCTCCTCAACCCTTTGAAGGAGTAACTACTCCATTTCCATCATCTCCCTGTCACTTGGTAGCAGAGCCTGGTTTTGAACCACAACCCCCCATTCCAATCACCACTCAACCCCTCGAATATTGACTGTCCTGACCCCCCCCCCCCCCCTTCCATAGGCAAAATGGGCATCATCGTACATTGAACTTTTACCATTTAAAAATTAAATATATACCCCCCCCCCCCCCCTGCTATAACACCGCTTTTAAGGGCACCCGTAGGGCAAAATTTTCAAAAAAAATTAATTTTGAGTTTTTTATTCCAAAAAAAACTTCATTAAATTCTGAAGATTTTGGTATATCACAATAGGGTAGAGGCACCAGTAGTAGCCACCCTTAAGCAGCCCAGTTTCGGTATTTACAACGTAATTTCTCCATTTCCCCGTTCTTTCTTCCAATCCTGTATTTTTCCTTTCCCCCAATGCCTGCTCTATCGAATGGCTATTTTAAAAAATCGAATGCGTTGATTAGTTTTGCAAAAATCGAAGAAAAGGAAACCAAGATCTGTCGCTTGTAGTAGCCACCAAAATCTTTAGCAGTAGCCACTGTAAGGGACCAGTAGTTGCCACCCCCTGGCTAATACTGGAAATACTCATTTTTCAGGAAAACTAATTATATCACTGTGATACTGATGAAAATCTAGTTTATTTTTATGTTTTATATGAAAAAACACGAAAACTCAGTAGTGGCCACGTCATGGCTACTACAGAAATTCACTAGGTTTTCAAGAACTGGCAGTAGCCACCAAAATCTTTATTAGTAGCCACTGTTAGGGACCAGCAGTAGCCACCTCCTGGCTACTACTGGAACCTCTAATTTTTCAGGAAAACTAATTAGATCACTGTGATCCTGATGAAAATCTAGTTTATTTTCATGTTTAATGTGAAAAAAAAAAAACACGAAAACTCAGTAGTGGCCATATCATGGCTACTACAGAAATTCGCTAGGTTTTTAAGAACTAGTAGTAGCCACCCCACAAATATGACCCTAATTGACAATATGACAAATATGACAAATATGACTCTAAAATCCTAGAAACAACTTGAAATACATCAAGAAATCACCAAGGAACGTGAATAAAACGAAACTATCTCAAAAAGTCCTAGAATGAAGTGAAATATTGAGGTAAACAAGGACTTCGTCCTTAATCAAAACCGTTGGTGAGGAGCTCATCTGATCATTTGGCAGTCCATCTGGGTTATAAGGCGTGTTGTTAATCACACTGGTTTCTTGATTATTGCGAGAATGGTTGGAATACGTGGCTGACATCTCCTGCTTTAAAATGGTGCTAATGTCGAATGTCTTGATGGTGCCAAATCCTTATTTTTCAAATCTAAAATTCATGGGTGGCTACTACTGGCAGGGGTGTCTACTATCGGTGCCTCCACCCTAAGGGTTTGAGTGGGTTGATGCAGTCAAAAACAAACTTATTATCCGACTTCCGAGTCCGTCCGTATCCGTAGAAACAACAACTAAGTTATGAATCCTAGGATCACGTGAAATCTAGATTGGAAGGTTATAACCCTATTTTCACATTCAGAAGAGTTTGAAAGCTTAGCATGGAAAAAACAAGCGGCATTCAAAGATTAAGAGATCCTTGCAGGTTACGCCATTTTAGTGAAAAGATAAGGAGGTGGTATCCTTATCTTTTCACTAAAATGGCGTTTTCTCAAAACCACGTTTTCTGACCTATCGGTACACGTTGTACGGTTGGTATTGATCGCATTGGATTGCTTTTTTTTTAAATTTGTTCGGGGATAGTAGAGGAAGATTTTGCTTGGGCCGTTTTTGAAAATTTCAATTAGAACAGGTGATACAGCCTCACAAAGCTGCAATAAATATTTCAAATTTTCGATCTGCTGCCAAAACGTTTCTGTTTGAGTTATAAAAAAACGGCTCGACATAAATGAAGATCACTATAGTGTGAAACTTTCCTTAAAATTTCAAGACGATACGTTGAAAACTAAGGGCACGGTAGGTACCGAAAAATGACGCTCTTGCATCAGGAATACAGTGTAGCGGGGAGAGGGATGGATATGGGTAGTTCCTTCTTCGCGATTCATGCAAATGGTGCATCTGGGAAGGTTCCAGGGCTGATCAGCTCTCAGGATATTCTCTGGGTGTAGCAGGTTAGTCGCCTCTACCATTTGAAGGAGTAACTACTCCATTTCCATCAACTCCTTGTCACTTGGTGGCAGAGCGTGGTTTTGACACCCCCCCCCCCCCCCCAGTCTATAGGCAAAATGGGAAATATACATTAAACGCTTACCGTTTGAAACCTAAGGAGTGTGAAGGGGGTGCATTTATATATAAAAAAGAAAAGATTTTTTTTTTTTTTTGGTTTTTTTTTCTATAAGAAAAAATTTTCTCTTGGCTCATCTCATTGGGGCCAGACAATTGCAAAAACATTATGTGCAGTATCTATACATAGAAGAGTAATTTATGTTTTGTAAGTTTTACTATCTGTATTTGTATGCAAATGTATTGTTATGAAATTTATTGTGTGAATTTGAATTATTTGCGTGTTCACGTGTTGGATTGTGTATTTACTACTTAAAATGTCTACTCCCCCACACCGCACAGAGCCTGTCTCTTGGTGTTGGGGTAATTCCGTACATCCTCCACTTAGATTATTGAAGACACTTATTTTTTACACGCCACAATGTTCATTCTTGTTTATTTGTCTTACGCTGGAATAAATCTTTCTTTCATTCATTCATTCATTCATTCATATATAGGTATATATAATAATTTATAAATAATAAGGTAATCCATGAGATACACATTACGGAGAATTGTGCGAATTTCCCATGTCAAGTATAAAAGAATTTTTACTTATCAGAAGGTTCCACTAGATACTTCTAACTAGGTATATTAATAGGAGTGTACCTAGTATCATATTTTTATTGCCTACCTACCAGTTACAGAAGATTGAACTTGTACCTACTTTTTCAACACGATTTATAAGTACAATGAAAACTACAAAAATGTAAAAAAAATAAAAATAAAACTCGGAACTCGCTAGGGAGACCCCCAGACCCCCCGGATGTTATTACTTAGAGCCCGTGGCTTAAAGTCAAGAAACATGGAACATGCCTGGCAGAAGTGACCAAGTAACAAAAACCAAAATTTTCAGGAGCTTCATACGACAAAATAAATATAATCGAAATTAGAAGGAAGTACCTAGGTAGGTAATTTTCTGTTATGGTGCAATTACTGGTTATTAATTAGTAATGGTTATTCTACAATTACTGTAACCAAGATTAACATCTCAACCAAGTGAAAACAAAACAAGCGGCATTGCTTACTATATCCATTTATAACATAAATAAATATAAAACTACGACATAAATAGAAGAACAAGTACGAAAGAAATGCATGATAAATCGAGAGCTTTTTAACGAATGGAGAACGATTTTTGTCTCATAAACACTAAAGAAGTTTCATTTCCCCAGCAACGGCTGTACGTGTTGTACGTGAAAATCATAAGAAAACACCATTCTTATTTATATTTTCATCTACATTAAAATAACTAGTACATTGACATAGATATGTCTTTTGGCTGGGGGTCAAGGAATTTTTCGCGACACTTTTTTTTTCCCGACCGACACTTTTTTTTACCCGACCGGCACATTTTCTATTGATTTTCACGTACAACCAAGGCGTTACTAGGGAAGAGTAACTCCCATAGTTTTCATAGTAGGAAAATCGTTCGTCACTTTTTGGAATGCTCTCATTTTACCACGACATTTCATGACCTCTAAGCCATTGTAGTGTCAAGGAATTCTGATTTATTACTCTAAGTTAAAAGTTTTATTTCCCCAGCAACGGCTTGGTTGTACGTGAAAATCACAAGAAAGACAAAGCAGATTGAAATGCTTGCATACGAGTCTGCAACACATTGGGACATTTTCATGTGTGTTTTCTTAATGTATTTATTACTAGGCAGATCTCACCCGTGCATCGCACGGCGGGGCGTACAAATCAATTAAATGGGCCATAAGAGAAACCGCCCACCCGTGGGTACTTAATTGAATTCGCGATCGTGTTGACTCATTGTTCCGACACCCGTGGGTACTTCATTGAATTCGAGCCAGGCTGCATCACCTACCCCCCTGCAGACTCGTATGCAAGCTCTAAGAGCCACTCAGCTGATCGGGACCCTGGGCATCGTCACGTAAATGTGATAGACTACATACGAAATTGCAGCTTCCTAGAGTGTAAAACATAGAAATTAGCTTCAAGAGCCACTCATCTGATCCGGACCCTGGGCATCGTCAAGTAAATGTCCTAAAGAGGCTACATAAGAAATTACAGCTTCCTAGAGTGTAAAGCATAGAAATTACCTATTAAAATGATTTAACCACCGCTTCACAAATCAAACCGTTCTCGCAATATTTGGATCACCTGCTATGAATCAAATCATCTAAACACCAGCTCAATGAAATCATCAGAAATTAACAAGCGGTGGCAATCATGTTCACAATATCAATTATTGAGAATGATCACCTGAGTGTACACAATTATTCGAATAACCTTGCTCATAACTCAGCTTGTTGACCACGCACTTCGCAGTAGTTAACATAATATGGTTGGATAAATCGAGAGCTTTCGAACGAATGGTCAACGAATTTTTTGGGATGAAAAACGACGAAGTACCATTTCCCTAGCAACGACTCGGTTGTAAGCGGAAATCGTCAAAATATTTACGTTACGTTACGTGACAGTTTTTTGTGCAATGTGCCAGGGCAAAGACATGAAAATGTCAAAAATAATGTATCATTCTTATAAGGTGTGTAGGTCCTTCCGAGTTCCCAACCTGGAGTTATGGGCTACAGCTGTTATCTCCATCTTCCATTTCCGCAGCGGAGAGACCTGATCAGCCTGATACGACACGTCTATTCTGGGGAACAATCGATTGCTTCAACATCGATAGGTCAACTCCCATTCTCGCTCACAACAAGTCACGACGGATCAAAAAGAATCGCAAATAGCAAATAGGTTAAGATATGCCATCAGAACGTCTCACTCCTGGGGTCGGGAAATCAATACACATGACAGCAAAAACTGGGTTTAACCTCGTTAGCTGAAGGATCACGACGATATCATTAACACAGTACGATCTAAATCCCTCGCGAAGACGGTTTTTATTAACACAGTACTTCTATTTCACGTATTTTCATGCATGAATAAGAAGCTAACGTTTTTGTTCCTATGACTCAGAAGCAATTATACCAGAGTTTTGTCACACTTTCACAACGGTGACGAGGGTATTGTGATTACTTGCAAATATTTGCAGCTGGAATTGGTTTCACGGTGTACCGTAATAGTTGTTGAACGCAAATATGAAGGAATGGTGAGGTGATGATAGGTTCCTGGGAATCAGCATAGTGAAAAAGTGGAAAATAGGAGTTGTCAAAAACTTTGAAACATCATAACTCTCTTAATTATTGGTGTTTTTCGAAAAAATTGGTAGTCAATCGCTGCAGAATTTGATGGTTCGCAACTTTTCTCATTTGTGAAAGTCGATTGAATATCAAGTTTCACCTCTAATACGGCAATAAATGGTATTTTCCGGGATTGGAAAACTTTGAAATTCGATAACTTCCTTATTTTACCACAAGTTTTACTTTCCTTGGTGACGAATCGACGCAGAATTTAATTTTCTATAACTTTTCCATTGAGCAATAAACGTTTCTAGTACATCTTAAGGATGAAAAATGTGAAAATATTTCAAAAAACGTGTTTTTTTTCGAGGTTTTTTTCAAGAAACATCCATTGAAGAGCTATTTTAGGTATAGGAACATATGGTATATTCGGAATCAGCGTGAAATTTCCTATAGAAATAGCCAACAAAATATTTTTGTCCAGCCAGAATCGCATTTCGTCCCGCTGTGCGGCGTGGGGGTTCCCGCGTGCCCCTCAACTCCTTAATTATAGTTCCGACAAGTCTCTGATAGTATAATCGAATTTTATAAAAATATGTAATGACGATTGTTATGTACAATTTGTATTCAAAACATGAAAAATAAAGACTATGACTATGACAATCAATGACATATCCATGTAACATGGTATATGCTTGTAAAGAGAAAGTGGAACTCGTTTACGAGTTTGTATAACGTCGACTAGTTTTAGATGGATATTATGTCTTTGCTCTGGGGGGTCAACCAAAAATTTTTGTTGATGTATTGCCCAACCTTTCGGAAACGTTCGAAGATACGTTGGACGATGTATGTGAGGGGTCGTGGAAAGTGACCTTCATTTGTAGTTTGGCATTGTATACAGGGTGATTCCCTCGCAGATGCAAAAAAAAAAAAAAAATTTGGGTGAAACTACATCAAAAATGGAGTAAAATGCCGCCAAATAAATATTTTTATCTCAATCCGTTCTCGAGATATGATTTTTTAAAGGTTTTTTCAGGAAAACCGTGTTTTTTTCCTTTTAAACTCAAATTTCTCCACTTTACTTCATTCAATTTTAACTTTTGACCACATTTTCGAAATCAACATTAAATTTACTATAAGAATAGTGTACTTGGGTTCTTAAAAAGTACCATCCAAAGGCCCTCACGTCAGCTCAAACATTGACGATTTTGAAAAAAGAATATTTCTGAAAATATTTAAAACTTTACTTCTCTTCCAAAACGAATTGTGGAAACTGGAAAATGTCATGAAAACTGCTTCATCTAATATGCTTTCCAACGGTATTATTGATTTTACTTTTATTTTGTTATTTAGGGGAGAAAATAATGTTTTAATGTTAAAAAATGTGGGTTTTTCAATGAAATTGTTGGTTTTCTCGAAAGATGACCCTCCATGAACCTACGAGTATGGGGTCGGTGTTTGTTATGGGGTAAAACTAGTTCATTAAAGTATAAAACTCGATTATAACGTAGTTGAGAAATCTGCAAGAGTTTCCATTCGATCCAGCGAGAAAAAATACATGGAAACCGACCCCATACTCGTTGGTTCATGGAGGGTCATCTTTCGAGAAAACCAACAATTTCATAGAAAAACCCACATTTTTTAACATTAAAACATTATTTTCTCCCCTAAATAACAAAATAAAAGTAAAATTGATAATACCGTTGGAAAGCATATTAGATGAAGCAGTTTTCATGAGATTTGCCAGTTTCCAGGATTCTTTTTAAAAGAGTAGTAAAGTTTTAAAGATTTTCAGAAATATTCTTTTTTCAAAATCGTCAATGTTTGAGCTGATGTGAGGGCCTTTGGATGGTACTTTTTAAGAACCCAAGTACACTATTCTTATAGTAAATTTAATGCGGATTCCGAAAATGTGGTCAAAAGTTAAAATTGAATGAAGTAAAGTGGAGAAATTTGAGTTTAAAAGGAAAAAAACACGGTTTTCCTGAAAAAACCTTTAAAAAATCATATCTCGAGAACGGATTGAGATAAAAATATGCAATTGGCGGCATTTAACTCCATTTTTGGTGAAGTTTTCACCCGAATTTTTTTTTGCATCTGCGAGGGAATCACCCTGTATATATTCTGGGATTCGCTTCAGAATGTCTCAAAACGAATTTCAATTAAGACATTTTTCAAAAATGTTGTTTTCAATATTTTTGGAGCTATCGCAATAGAAAGTTTTTGTACTTCTCGTATTAATTTTCTCGTATACGAAAATAGCCTCTCCCAAACGAGGAGAGGTTTTCGTTAAGTGGAAACGCTTTTTGGAACGGGAAGAGTCAGTTTTTCTCGTGCTCAGACAACATGACCTTTTTCCAGGATAACCCTAACTTAGCAACCACAACGCAGTTGCAATGGACACACATACATACGTCAGTTGGACACACCCGAAAAAATTGCCTGGCTTTCAACGCTGTCCTTTGTTGTTGATTTAACGTATGTATCTGTCGTTTGTTCTAATTTTTCCCCGCACCTCAACCAGAAGGGTAATTAACGGCATTTTGTTATTGCTTTCGACGTTCTAACGCGACGATTTCAGCAATTCCATCTCAAGATTTCGTTGCAAGATAAATATATGCTTTCAAGATTTATTGTACATGTTTTAAAGAGTCGCTAAATGATGTTAGGACTTCCAAATCAAACGTCCACGGTGGTCCTCGATCGGATTTGACCTCACAGTGCCCTTCAAATTTTCTTTCGAAATATGATTTGGGAATATGTTAGGATTACAATTCAGCAAAAACTGAAACCAAACATTGAGCCGTTTTTTTGACATTTCATGTCTTTGCTATGGCACACAACCAAATTTTCGTTATGTCACGTTACGTTACGTAACGAAATATGCTCAATTTCTGATGATTTCCGCTTACAACCGAGACGTTGCTAGGGAAATGGTACTTCGTCGTTTTTCATCCCACAAAATTCGTTCACCATTCGTTCGAAAGCTCTCGATTTATCCAATCATATTATGTTAACTACTGCGAAGTGCGTGGCCAACAATCACAGTTATGAGCATGGTTATTTGAATTATTGTTTACACACAGGCGATCATTCTCAATAATTGATATTGTGAACATGATTGCAACCGTTTGTTAATTTCTGATTGCATACGAGTCTGCTACACATACCTACGCGTCTGCAACTGAAGACATGAAATGTTCCAATGTGTTGCAGACTCGTATGCAAGCGTTTCGTCTTTACATTCTTTCTTAGTTTTTAAATATCTTTTAATATTATGGTATTTATTCAGTTTTTGAATTTTTAATTGGTACTTCAATAATTAAAATACGCTATAATCGCCAAAATTCAGAAAAAAAAAAAAAACAAAACGCTTGCATACGAGTCTGCAACGCATTGGGACATTTTCATGTGTTTACCTATTGCTTTTTACCTCACTGTAGGATTTTATAAACTACCCTCCGTTGTTGTCAGAATGTGAAACGAATCATTAACATAATAACTATCTATAGCTATTTGTTGTATTTTTCAAACCTCACAATGCGTTGCTGTTGTCTACTCTACTTAGCTTTTATCTCACTGGCTGTTTACCGAAATTATAGAACATCACATGTACCTATGTTGCCAAAGATTTGACCCAATTTCGTGATGTTTTTTGTTGCTATGTGCCAGGGTAAACTGCAGAGGCTACATACCAAATCTCAACTACCAACAGTTAATAGGAGAGGTAGGTACCATGTAAAGAGTTTGTAAACAAAATATGAGAACAGTTATGCCCATAGCTCCGCTATAGTCAATATGTTATGGAGAACATGAAAATGTTCGTTAAATCGAGAGCTTTCCAACGAGTGGTGAACGATTTTTGTGGGTTAAAAAGTGTAGAAAATGAACAAACCTAACAACGGGTCGTTGTCAGCGGAAATCATTATAAAGGGACTGTTACACAATTTCGTTACGTGACAGTTTTTTGTGCAATGTGCCAGGGCAAAGACATGAAAATGTCAAAAATATTATTTATTATTTATGTGTCATTATACAATAGAATCTTCATCTAGTTTCATAGTTCTGACCTATTTTGTGATCAAATATAATTAGAAAATACAATTTTAAATCGATTCTATAAAAGGTAAAACGAAGCATCGAAATGGATGATTTCGGCATATCTTCTTTTAGCGAATGTTCGTAGAAAATGAAAATATTGCGATGGCTCTGAAAATTTTAAAAACAAAATTTTCGAAAAATTTCTGTATTGAAATCCGTTTTGAGGCATTCCAAAACGAATCCTAGAGCTTAAAACTTTCTCATTAAATATATATATACAGGCCAGTTACCCGAGCGTTGCACGGACCCACCTGTGCGGGTTAGGTGGCGCTTGGTGCATAGACTGCTGAAAAAATCTATAAAGAAACTAAAACTTTTACTGGCCCTCATGTAATAATTTTTAATAAAAAGACAAAGCAGCTTGAAATGCTTGCATACGAGTCTGCAACACATTGGGACATTTTCATGTGTGTTTTCTTATTGTATTTATTACTAGGCAGATCTCACCCGTGCATCGCACGGCGGGGCGTACAAATCAATTAAATGGGCCATAAGAGAAACCGCCCACCCGTGGGTACTTAATTGAATTCGCGATCGTGTTGACTCATTGTTCCGACACCCGTGGATACTTCATTGAATTCGAGCCAGGCTACATCACCTACCCCCCTGCAGACTCGTATGCAAGCTCTAAGAGCCACTCAGCTGATCCGGACCCTGGGCATCGTCACGTAAATGTGCTAAAGAGACTACATACGAAATTACAGCTTCCTAGAGTGTAAAACATAGAAATTAGCTTCAAAAGCCACTCATCTGATCCGGACCCTGGGCATCGTCAAGTAAATGTCCTAAAGAGGCTACATAAGAAATTACAGCTTCCTAGAGTGTTGAGTATAGAAATTACCTATTAAAATGATTTAGCCACCGCTTCACAAATCAAACCGTTCTCGCAATATTTGGATCACCTGCTATGAATCAAATCATTGAATATTAATCAAATCATTGGAACACCAGCTCAATGAAATTATCAGAAATAAACAAGCGGTGGCAAACATGTTCACAATATCAATTATTGAGTAATGATCACCTGAGTGTACACAATTATTCAAATAACCTTGCTTATAACTCAGCTTGTTGGCCACGCACTTCGCAGTAGTTAACATAATATGGTTGGATAAATCGAGAGCTTTCGAACGAATGGTCAACGAATTTTGTGGGATGAAAAACGACGAAGTACCATTTCCCTAGCAACGACTCGGTTGTAAGCGGAAATCGTCAAAATATTTACGCTACGTTACGTGACAGTTTTTTGTGCAATGTGCCATGGCAAAGACATGAAAATGTCAAAACGAAAATAACAGCATTTTATTGAACAAAATAATGATTATATTCACATACAGCTCTTAATAAACGTTGTCTACACTCAGAATTGATTCGCGATACTTTATATTTGGCCCACGTCGCAGAAAAATCATGATGCACGGCCTCCATAGCCTGTTCACTGTAAAAGCCGAGGCCATTTCCGTGTTTGGTACAAAATTCTTCCACATGAAAGAAAACCGTGTGAACTTTTGGAGTGCATCATGATTTTTCTGCGACGTGGGCCAAATATAAAGTATCGCGAATCGATTCTGAGTATGGACAACGTTTATTAGGAGCTGTATGCGAATATAATTATCTGCATACTCGTATGTAAAATGTTAAAATGCCATTATTTTTTTTTATTCAATTTAAATATATATTTTATGTTAAAATTTATATAATGAATCATTATAAACTCACACACAAACGTACACATAGACACACACGCACATACTACACGCATACTCATAGGCATTTATTAAGAGCTTTACGCATATATAATCATTATTATGTTCAATAAATTTTGTTATTTTTGTTTTTCTAACTATATTTGATCACAAAATAGGTCAGAACTATGAAACTAGATGAAGATTCTATTGTATAATGACCCATAAATAATATTTTTTTCTGAATTTTGGCGATTATAGCGTATTTTCATGATTAAAGTATCAATTAAAAATTCAAAAACTGATATTAATAAGTTTGTAAATCGTCATATTTGGTTAGATATTCCAAAGACAAGCAGCTCCCACAAATTGTCTCTGTTGAAAATATTGCATAAAATTCATTTACAAACTGTGTTATCATCATAATAATTGACGTTTTTAATTATTTCAGACTAGTTTTCATCAAAATAATACAAACAGTACAACAACGTGGACGTAGATCCACACTAAACTTCTTATTCTTGCATCAATTTGTACCTGTCAGACTGCTACAAACTTTACCTTAACAATAGAAGAGAAAAAGGAGGCGACAGAAAGAAATGGAGAATGATTTTTGTCCCATGAACACTAAAGAAGGTTTATTTCCCCAGCAACGGCTTGGTTGTACTTGAAAATCATAAGAAAGACAAAGCAGCTTGAAATGCTTGCATACGAGTCTGCATCACATTGGGACATTTTCATGTGTGTTTTCTTATTGTATTTATTACTAGGCAGATCTCACCCGTGCATCGCACGGCGGGGCGTACAAATCAATTAAATGGGCCATAAGAGAAACCGCCCACCCGTGGGTACTTCATTGAATTCGAGCCAGGCTACATCACCTACCCCCCTGCAGACTCGTATGCAAGCTCTAAGAGCCACTCAGCTGATTCGGACCCTGGGCATCGTCACGTAAATGTGCTAAAGAGACTACATACGAAATTACAGCTTCCTAGAGTGTAAAACATAGAAATTAGCTTCAAAAGCCACTCATCTGATCCGGACCCTGGGCATCGTCAAGTCAATGTCCTAAAGAGGCTACATGAGAAATTACAGCTTCCTAGAGTGTAAAGCATAGAAATTACCTATTAAAATGATTTAACCACCGCTTCACAAATCAAACCGTTCTCGCAATATTTGGATCACCTGCTATGAATCAAATCATCGAAAGACCAGCTCAATGAAATCATCAGAAATTAACAAGCGGTTGCAATCATGTTCACAATATCAATAATTGAGAATGATCACCTGTGTGTAAACAATTATTCATATAACCATGCTCATAACTCAGCTTGTTGGCCACGCACAAGTAGTTAGTTAACATAATATGGTTGGATAAATCAAGAGCTTTCGAACGAATGGTCAACGAATTTTGTGGGATGAAAAACGACGAAGTACCATTTCCCTAGCAACGACTCGGTTGTAAGCGGAAATCGTCAAAATATTTACGTTACGTTACGTGACAGTTTTTTGTGCAATGTGCCAGGGCAAAGACATGAAAATGTCAAAAATTTCGTGACACTTCCGCGTAACATTTTCGGGTAGTTAGCTCAAGGCTAAAGCATGTTCCATGCTAATACATATTTTTAAATCGCTCATAAGTCGATCGAGGGCGTTGCCACATTTTAACCGCAAGCAAAATATAATTCTCTGCATACTCGTATGTAAAATGTTAAAATGCCATTATTTTTTTTTATTCAATTTAAATACCTATATATTTTATGTTAAAATTTATATAATGAATCATTATAAACTCACACACAAACGTACACATAGACACACACGCACATACTACACGCATACTCATAGGCATTTATTAAGAGCTTTACGCATATATAATCATTATTATGTTCAATAAATTTTGTTATTTTTGTTTTTCTAACTATATTTGATCACAAAATAGGTCAGAACTATGAAACTAGATGAAGATTCTATTCTATAATGACCCATAAATAATATTAACATGTATCATGTTTTAGCCCTGGGGTCCTAGCAATTTTTGCGCGTCAATTTTTTTCCGCGCAATACATAGTGGAGAGACGTACGAAATTTCGAGCGTCGATTCCGAGCGTCGATTCATCCGCGCACGAAACATATAGTGGGGAGATATTTCTCCCTGGGGTCCTAGCAATTTTTGCGCGTCATTTTTTTTCCGCACAATACAAATTAACATTGTCCATATAAAATAAATAAATATTTAAAAAAAATCATTTAACTTGATAATCATTTTTTTCATTTATTGAATTTACACTGAATATTAAAATCTAATTTAACACAACGATATTTATTTTAATATTGCAATTTAACATAACGATGCTTATTTCTGTTCTAGAACCAAAAATTTCAACCATGTGTCGTGTTTTTGACGAAAAAAAAAGGGAAAAAAAAAACAAGTTCATAGAATTTCGAATCAATATCGAGGAGAAAACATGATACATGGTTGAAATTTTTGGTTCTAGAACAGAAATAATCTTGATGACATGCTGTTTCCTACACATATACAGCAATACCTTGCGAGCGAAGCTAGCATTTTGGTTTATTTTTTTCTGAATTTCGGCGAAATTTTGTTATTTTTGTTTTTCTAACTATATTTGATCACAAAATAGGTCAGAACTATGAAACTAGATGAAGATTCTATTGTATAATGACCCATAAATAATATTTTTTTCTGAATTTCGGCGATTATAGCGTATTTTCATGATTAAAGTATCAATTAAAAATTCAAAAACTGATATTAAAAAAAAACCAGTCATGCAGCATGACCCCATGAGCGAATTTTTGAAGAAATCTTCGACATTTCAGTCGCTATTTACAACTAGCGAACGGCATTATTTCGATTTTTGGCTGATTTTTCAACTTTGAAATTTTTGAAAACTTGATACATATTCCTATAGGAAATTTTACGCTGATTCCGAATATACCACATGTTAGTATGCTGAAAAAATTATTTCGCACAACAAATCGCAAAAAACAGGCTATTTTGAAATTTTTGACTACATTTCTGAAAATTTCAACCCGAAGATGTAATCCGATCATGCTGGCCAACGAACTTGAACTTTCGTTTTGTGTCCTTAACATTTTAAAATTTGTTTGAAGTTTCTAGCACAATTCTACGGACAGTTATCGTCTGGAATGACACATACATACATACATACATACATATATACATATATACATATATACATACATACATACATACATACATAAAAAAATGCGTTAAACTTCAGAATATGATTCAGAATAGCCTGAAACGGATTTCTGCATAAAATGTTTTCAAAAATTCACATTCTACAAATTTTGAGGCGAGAGCAATAGCTTAATTTTCTTCAAAAATTCGCTAAAACGGCTCAATGTTTGATTTCAGTTTTTGCTGAATTATAACCCTAACATATTCCCAAATCATATTTCGAAAGAAAATTTGAAGGGCAAGCTTTTGACATTTTCATGTCTTTCATATGGCACATAACGAAAAAATCGTCACGAAAATTGCTCACGAATTTCGGTCCCAAGTGGCCAATTATGTGTGTGTGTGTGTGCGCGCGCGCGCGCGCGTGTGTGTGTGTGTATGTGTGTGTGTGTGTGTGCGCGCGCGCGTGTGTGTGTGTTATAGAACAGTGGTTCTAAACCATTTGTTCCCCCCGCCGTGCAATGCACGGTTGAGATCTGCTTAGTAATAAATACAATAAGAAAACACACATGAAAATGTCCCTATGTGTTGCAGACTCGTATGCAAGCATTTTATAACTGCTTTAGGCCTTAAAAGCATTATTTGATATCAAAGTGAAACTCGAAATTTCGAGGTTATTGGGTGAAAAGGAGTGAGTTGAGCTTACTCAGTAGATCAAGGTAGAGTAGAGCATGCCATTTCATTCAATTTGAGGTCAAATCCGATCGAGGACCACCGTGCGTCAATTCGTCATTCCTTGAAACAATAATACCTATAATTGTTGCGTGTAGAGGGTTTTGCTTTGTATTAATAGGTAATCCAAAATTTTTCGTGCCTTGTTTATTAGAGCAGAGGTTTAGAAAGCTCCCTTGTACGTATGGAATCGTGTTCCGCTTGCTAATTCAATATTGTTCGGACGGAACTCTGCTCGAAAACTCAATAATTCTAAACGAATTAAATGAGTTTGCGTCTCTTGAATATCTACCTTTCTAACAAGGATAGCCGCACTGCCCTTCCTATTTATACTACTGCTCGCACTCATTCTCGAGTAGATGAATTATTTCTAACCTGGTTGAAACAAATATCAGACGTATGGGGCGAGGCTTCACACTGATTTCCGAAAGTGTCCTGTTATAAGTGTTACAGTGTTACTGTTATTTTTAAGCAATTCGGTGAAGATGAAAAACCTTAACGTGAGGAATGTTATGTGACGTGAAGTTAAGTGCACAACATTGTTTACTATAAGTCACACAACTTTGTGGAACATGCGTATTTGGAGCTGTATTCGGCTTCCCTTGAGCTCCGAATAGGATTTTTCTATTTGTATAACGAATGCCAGTGATAAAAATCACAGCAACAGAAATTTCATATCTTCTGTGTGGAGGAAAATTGGCGAAGATTTAAACATTCCAGGTAAGAATTATATTTATTCAGTAATAATAATATGCCAGTATTGATTGTATTTTGCAATATTTGAGTTTTTCGGCTATAGGTAAATGAAAAGAAATTGTACAACACCACACTGTGTATCACTAATATTTTAATAAAATAAATGGAAAATCATTTTTTCTAAACACTTTTCTTGTTTTCTGTTTCCGCCGATGCCTCCTACGAAACACTATTGCATTTAACACAACTGCGTCCATGATGATAGCTCAAAAGCAACTAAAAGAAGGAAAACAAAAAGTCCAGTCATGCAGCATGACCCCATGAGCGAATTTTTGAAGAAATCTTCGACATTTCAGTCGCTATTGATCGTGTTGAGAAATTTTAGTTTATGATTTTGATAGACAAACATGGAATCAAATTATTAACACATGCACAGAGTAAACTCATCAGTTGTGATTACTTTTTTTTTTTTTTTTTTTTTTTTAAGCACTTACTACCTACGTTTTAAACAGCATGGTTCTAGTATTGGTTATACAGGGATACTTCCATAAGGGTAGTTCAATCTGAATTTGGACAATGTTTCATGCAAATATTACCGATTTTTACAACTAGCGAACGGCATTATATCGATTTTTGACTGATTTTTCAATTTTGAAATTTTTGAAAACTTGATACATATTCTTATAGGAAATTTTACGCTGATTCCGAATATACCACATGTTAGTATGCTGAAAAAATTATTTCGCACAACAAATCGCAAAAAACAGGCTATTTTGAAATTTTTGACTACATTTTTGAAAATTTCAACCCGAAGATGTAATCCGATCAAGCTGGCCAACGAACTTGAACTTTCGTTTTGTGCCCTTAACATTTTAAAATTTGTTTGAAGTTTCTAGCACAATTCTACGGACAGTTATCGTCTGGAATGACACATACATACATACATACATTAAAAAATGCGTTAAACTTCAGAATATGATTCAGAATAGCTTGAAACGGATTTCTGCATAATTTTTGACATTTTCATGTCTTTGCTTTGGCACATAAACTAAAAAAACGTCACGGAAAATAATTGCTCACGAAAATTGCTCACGAAAATTGCTCACGAAAATTGCTCACGAAAATTGTCCCAAGTGGCCACAACGATGATTATGACCATCAGAAATGACGTTTTTACCTAATGATCCCACGATTCTGAGATTTGGTATGTAGCCCCTTGAGGGACTTCTGAACACAACTGACCGATCCAAGATCAGCTGAGTGGCTCTAGAATCCAGTTTTTTCCCTAATGATCCCACGATTCTGAGATTTGGTATGTGGGCCCTTGAGGGACTTCTGAGCACAACTGACCGATCCCAGATCAGCTGAGTGGCTCTAGAAACCAGTTTTTTTCCCTAATGATCCCACGATTCTGAGATTTGGTATGTAGCCCCTTGAGGGACTTCTGAACGCAACTGACCGATCCCAGATCAGCTGAGTGGCTCTAGAATCCAGTTTTTTCCCTAATGATCCCACGAATCTGAGATTTGGTATGTAGCCCCTTGAGGGACTTCTGAACACAACTGACCGATCCCACATCAGCTGAGTGGCTCTTGAATCCAGTTTTTTCCCTAATGATCCCACGATTCTGAGATTTGGTATGTAGCCCCTTGAGGGACTTCTGAACGCAACTGACCGATCCCAGATCAGCTGAGTGGCTCTAGAATCCAGTTTTTTCCCTAATGATCCCACGAATCTGAGATTTGGTATGTAGCCCCTTGAGGGACTTCTGAACACAACTGACCGATCCCACATCAGCTGAGTGGCTCTTGAATCCAGTTTTTTCCCTAATGATCCCACGATTCTGAGATTTGGTATGTAGCCCCTTGAGGGACTTCTGAACGCAACTGACCGATCCCAGATCAGCTGAGTGGCTCTAGAATCCAGTTTTTCCCCTAATGATCCCACGAATCTGAGATTTGGTATGTAGCCCCTTGAGGGACTTCTGAACACAACTGACCGATTACAGATCAGCTGAGTGGCTCTAGAATCCAGTTTTTTCCCTAATGATCCCACGAATCTGAGATTTGGTATGTAGCCCCTTGAGGGACTTCTGAACACAACTGACCGATTACAGATCAGCTGAGTGGCTCTAGAATCCACTTTTTTCCCTAATGATAAGGAAATAATAAGAAAACACACATGAAAATGTCCCAATGTGTTGCAGACTCGTATGCAAGCATTTCTGATGATTTCCGCTTACTTTACTAAGTTTACATCAAAATTATGGTTTAACTTAGAGTAATTTTTAAAATGCTATCGATGATACGGAACGAAGGATCATGTAACCTGGTGTAACCTAGGCGATATTTTGTTATGAAGCGGTGAATATATAAGATTCTGATTTAGTGGGAGGTAAGTAGCGAAATTCTGATTTAGTGGGAGGAAAATTTTCCAAACTAAATTAAACTTTTTCCTAACCAAATTAAACTTTTTCCAAACCTAATTAAACTTTTCCCAATTTTTCAAAAATTCACATTCTACAAATTTTGAGGCGAGAGCAATAGCTTAATTTTTTTCAAAAATTCGCTAAAAGGTCCAGTTCAATTTTTCGATAGCTCGCACCGTAAGGCTGTAATTTCCCGATGGGCCCGTTTAGATGGGACACCCTGTATAGCATTATAGGTTATTGTCATGGAAGGTTACATGCGTATTTGGAGCTGTATTCGGCTTCCCTTGAGCTCCGAATAGAATTTTTCTATTTGTATAACGAAAAAACCGCTAAGGCCCCTTTCACACCAAACGAATCCGAATCATTCAGAATCATTCCGAATCAAGTTGAATCTGACTCACCAAGATTCGGCTCCGAGCGCTCCGTTTTATGTGTGAAGGGACTCTTTTCCCGCCTTCAGACCGGACGAATCTGGTTCAATCAGATTTGATTCGAGGTCCCACTTGATTCAATCGGTCAGATTCCTCGTATCATTTTAGCATGAATATGCTTTAGCCGTGACCTAACTACCGAAAAATGTCCCACGAGAGTGCAACGAAAGTAGCGCCAATAATTGTGATGATTTCCGCTTACAACCGAGTCGTTGCTAGGGATATGATACTTCGTCGTTTTTCATCCCACAAAATTCGTTGACCATTCGTTCGAAAGCTCTCGATTTATCCAACCATACTATATTAACTACTGCGAAGTGCGTGGCCAACAAGCTGAGTTATGAGCATGGTTATATGAATAATTGTTTACACACAGGTGATCATTCTCAATTATTGATATTGTGAACATGATTGCAACCGCTTGTTAATTTCTGATGATTTCATTGAGCTTGTGTTTCGATTATGTGATTCATAGCAGGTGATCCGAATATTGCGAGAACGGTTAGATTTGTGAAGCGGTGGTTAAATTATTTTAATAGGTAATTTCTATACTTTACACTATAGGAAGCTGTAATTTCGTATGTAGCCTCTTTAGCCTCTTTCTATAATAAAGTGAATGTTTACTCGCGAGTTTCTATTAGGAGATCATCATCTCACAAGAGCTCAACCGTCGTGATCATTTCTATAATAAAGTGAATGTTTACTCGCGAGTTTCTATTAGGAGATCATCATCTCACAAGAGCTCAATGGTCGTGATCATTTCTATAATAAAGTGAGAGCGAGGAGCTAAAACATGATTCCATGTTTTAGGATTGATGGCAGAATGATAAACAGAGTTCAGAGGCCGATGGGGGGTCGGGTTCAAAGAATCGACGAGGAGTGAGTCGTGTACGGCTAAAGCATATTCATGTTTTTTAATTTTAGCCGTCAGGCACAAAGGAACTGTGGCTTTTTCTAAACACTTTTCTTGTTTTCTGTTTCCGCCGATGCCTCCTACGAAACACTATTGCATTTAACACAACTGCGTCCATGATGATAGCTCAAAAGCAACTAAAAGAAGGAAAACAAAAAGAAGGTGAAAGGATTTTTATAGATTCAGGTTGATTCAGCTGGTGTGAAAGCGTAGAGATGACGAATCGAATTCAACTTGATTCAGAGCGATCCAGATTGATTCGGATTCGTTTTATGTGAAAGGTACCACCAGAAAACCAAGACTGCTGAGTACTAGGTACATGCTTGCATGATCTGCTATTCCCAGGTTTGCAGGTGCATTTGAAGAGGAACATGTTCTTGAAATCTCCAAAATCATTACATTTATAGTTTAAGGATGTTCATTAATCGATGAACTTTATGGAACAAGTTCATAAATGAAGGACATCCTCTACTTCTTCCAAGAAACCACACTATATTATATTCTGAGTATTTCAGCTGTTCCCCGTCGGTGAAATTCCGAGAATTGGTTGTAGGAAAACTATTTATATCACTGTGATACTGATGAAAATCTAGTTTATTTTTACGTTCTATATGAAAAAACATGAAAACTCAGTAGTGGCCACGTCATGGCTACTATAGAAATTTGCTAGGTTTTCAAGAACTGGTAGTAGCCACCAAAATCTTTATTAGTAGCCACTGTTAGGGACCAGCAGTAGCCACCTTCTGGCTACTACTGGAACCTCTAATTTTTCAGGAAAACTAATTAGATCACTGTGATACTGATGAAAATCTAGTTCATTTTCATGTTTAATGTGAAAAAACACGAAAACTCAGTAGTGGCCACATCATGGCTACTACAGAAATTCGCTATAGGTTTTCAAGAACTGGTAGTAGCCACCCCACAAATATGACCCTAATTGTCTAAAAATCCTACGTGAAACAACTTGAATTACATCAAGAAATCACCAAGGAACGTGAATAAAACGAAACTATCTCAAAAAGTCCTAGAATGAAGTGAAATATTGAGGTAAACAAGGACTTCGTCCTTAATCAAAACCGTTGGTGAGGAGCTCATCTGATCAACTGGCAGTCCATCTGGGTTATAAGAAGTGTTGTTAATCACACTGGTTTCTTGATTATGGCGAGAACGGTTGGAATGCGTAGCTGACATCTCCTGCTTTAAAATGGTGCTAATTTCAGAAGTCTTGATGGTGCTAAATCCTTATTTTTCAAATCTAAAGTTCATGGGTGGCTACTACTGGCAGGGGTGGCTACTATCGGTGCCTCCACCCTAGTGTGACGTGGAGAAATACCTTACGCTAAATTTGAGGTTACTTTTGCATCGAGACGCACATAGCAACGCCAATTCGCCAACTTTACAGCGACAACGTATCCCCTACAAATTAGGGGATACGTAATATAACGATACGTTTCTTCTTATTTGCCACTGAAACTCTGTATTAAAGCGGATCTTACACTTATCCCCATCTGATTGGACTGGTTGTATACATGTCCCAGCCCTTCACTGCTCTAGTAGCGATTTAAGCTCCTTTTCATTTTTGATATCATAAGCTTCGCCTGATGTATTGTTTCCGTTAGGTATCTGATGTTGTGATCGTTCGACTGTTGTAGTTAATCCGTTTATTTTCAATGATGATGACAAACCGTAGAAATCAATATAGCAGTGTTCACAATGTCTTTTATGGAAATAAATTACGTCATCTTTATTTCGGTACTCAAAAAAGCCACAGTTCCTTTGAGCCTGACGGCTAAAATTAAAAAACATGAATATGCTTTAGCCGTACACGACTCACTCCTCGTCGATTCTCTGAACCCGACCCCCCTTCGGCCTCTGAACTCTGTTTATCATTCAAAACAAAAAAATGTTTTAGCTCCTCGTTCTCACTTTATTATAGAAATGATCACGACCATTGAGCTCTTGTGAGATGATGATCTCCTAATAGAAACTCGCGAGTAAACATTCACTTTATTATAGAAATGATCACGACGATTGAGCTCTTGTGAGATGATGATCTTCTAATAGAAACTCGCGAGTAAACATTCACTTTATTATAGAAAGAGGCTAAAGAGGCTACATACGAAATTACAGCTTCCTATAGTGTAAAGTATAGAAATTACCTATTAAAATAATTTAACCACCGCTTCACAAATCTAACCGTTCTCGCAATATTCGGATCACTTGCTATGAATCACATAATCGAAACACCAGCTCAATGAAATCTTCAGAAATTAACAAGCGGTTGCAATCATGTTCACAATATCAATAATTGAGAATGATCACCTGTGTGTAAACAATTATTCATATAACCATGCTCATAACTCAGCTTGTTGGCCACGCACTTCGCAGTAGTTAATATAGTATGGTTGGATAAATCGAGAGCTTTCGAACGAATGGTCAACGAATTTTGTGGGATGAAAAACGACGAAGTATCATATCCCTAGCAACGACTCGGTTGTAAGCGGAAATCATCACAATTATTGGCGCTACTTTCGTTGCACTCTCGTGGGACATTTTTCGGTAGTTAGGTCAAGGCTAAAGCATATTCATGCTAAAAAAAACACACCAATGTTAGTTACGACAAATCATTGATTCAATGTTATTGCTCGGCAGAATTTAGGTTCCCATCTCCCTGTAACCACTGACATAAGTACTGTCCCCTATAGGTCTGGGATATCGCAGTTCATTTGCCTACTAATGTCAGTATTGTCTGTGATTGACTGCCTCCTATTGACAGTTGAGCGTATTGGAACAGTAATATCGATTGAAGGAGGTAATTCGCGGTCACCGTTCACAAGGCAATTAGCGGATGGATTAACGTCGCGATTCCAATTGACATGGTATCTCTGGGCTAAATCGTCTTCGAGGCTTCCTCCGTCAGTAATTGAGTACTAATAGCTCTAGTGTGCACTGTAGCATCTTGTCCTCAACCTGAACATGTCTGTTCTAATCCTTCTGCGATTAAAATTATCGGGCAAAAAAAGCCACAGTTCCTTTGAGCCTGACGGCTAAAATTAAAAAAACATGAATATGCTTTAGCCGTACACAACTCACTCCTCGTCGATTCACAGAACCCCATCGGCCTCTGAACTCTGTTTATCATTCTGCCATCAATCCTAAAACATGGAATCGTGTTTTAGCTCCTCGCTCTCACTTTATTATAGAAATGATCACGACCATTGAGCTCTTGTGAGATGATGATCTCCTAATAGAAACTCGCGAGTAAACATTCACTTTATTATAGAAATGATCACGACGATTGAGCTCTTGTGAGATGATGATCTCCTAATAGAAACTCGCGAGTAAACATTCACTTTATTATAGAAAGAGGCTAAAGAGGCTACATACGAAATTACAGCTTCCTATAGTGTAAAGTATAGAAATTACCTATTGAAATAATTTAACCACCGCTTCACAAATCTAACCGTTCTCGCAATATTCGGATCACCTGCTATGAATCACATAATCGAAACACCAGCTCAATGAAATCATCAGAAATTAACAAGCGGTTGCAATCATGTTCACAATATCAATAATTGAGAATGATCACCTGTGTGTAAACAATTATTCATATAACCATGCTCATAACTCAGCTTGTTGGCCACGCATTTCGCAGTAGTTAATATAGTATGGTTGGATAAATCGAGAGCTTTCGAACGAATGGTCAACGAATTTTGTGGGATGAAAAACGACGAAGTATCATATCCCTAGCAACGACTCGGTTGTAAGCGGAAATCACAATTATTGGCGCTACTTTCGTTGCACTCTCGTGGGACATTTTTCGGTAGTTAGGTCACGGCTAAAGCATATTCATGCTAAAATGGGCCAAGAAGAAGTAGCTCTTTTTGACGATCTCACACGCGCTCACGCACGCACTCACGCACGCACTCACGCACGCACGCATTCACTTATGGTTTTTCACGGATTCTGTTATAGGATGGTCTGAAACGGATTTGTATCTGATTTTTTTTCTCTCAGCTTCGGGTTGTCCCGCACCCCCCTGCATCAATTCTATAAGGATAACTTATACAATTATTTGCTTTGGGTGAATTTATACGGATCTGAAACCCCTCCCAGTCGAGTGAATAAAAATAATGAAAGAATTTACAAAAAATTCATTTTAAACAATTACAAAAAAATTATGAATTCATAAAAATTGTTTGAGGTACGATTGCAAAGGCTTAATATTGGAAATAATAAACCAAAATAACGTATGTTTATGTCAGAAAACACCAACCTCAAATTTATAAGGATTCGCTCTTCAGCAGTCACATACTCTCGCATATTTGTGTTTCGCTTGTGTGATATGACACGTTTTACAAGATCACAATACGAAGATTTTGACACTCGGTAAAATGCCAATAACTTAGAATCGGAAATGCGCAATTCGTTTGCTGCGGTCCAGATGCAACATATTCCATAAGAAGAAGAAGATTTATTTTGGCAAACGAAATGCATACACATAAGCCTCGTGGGCCTTTCAGTTGTGTAAAAATTAAAATTACATTAACATACAAATCAGCTCTTTTTTAGACAATAAGATAGTACGGTATTTGTAGTTAAAAAAAATATAGATAATTAAAAACAAAAATAAAGTATGCTAAAACATAATAATAAAAACAAAAATGTTGTGGTGGGTTAGAATAAATAATTCAGGCTGCAAAATGCTTCTCAGCTAGCAAAAGGAAGGCAGAAAAGTCAGGGCAACGACGGATGGCAATGGGAAGGGCGTTCCATATCCTTGCACCAGCGATACGAAGGGAATTACCCAAGGAGACCGTTCGATGGGGCGACACATTCAAGACATGGAGCCTTCCAGAACGCCCACAGGCAAACTTGCCCTCTAGATATTCTTGTGTAGCCGGGCCCCCACCATATAAAAGCTTAAATATGAATGTACAAATTCGAAATTTAAAATAGTTTCCTAAAGAACAACCTACTAATTTTTCTGAAAATTCAGTTATGTGGCTATATCGGCCTTTATCAAATACATATCTGGCTATTGAATTGTAGCAAACTTGCAATCTATGGAGCTCTTTGGATGACAAACTTTGAGAAAAGAATTCACAGCAGTAAGTGAAATGTGGTATTAATAATGATTTGGCTAAGATTAATTTTAAACGAGGAGGAGTGAAATTCTTAAACCTTCGTAAAGTGTAAAGGGAACTATAAACTTTTTTCAATATGTGAGAGACTTGTCGATTCCAAGACAGCTGTACATCTAGGAAAATTCCCAGATCACGGACACTTGACACAGGCTTTATGGTGTGACCATCGATCCTTAGATCTGATAATGCTGTGGGTGACTTAATAGATTCTTTGGAAAGGATGATAAATTGAGTTTTACTGGGATTAATTATTATCGCATTATTATTGGCCCAGTCAACAACCCTTTTCATATCATCATTCAGCAACTCAACAGCCTCAGGCAAACCAGAAGTTGGTGATTGAATGAAAGACTGAACATCATCGGCAAATAAATGGCAATTTGAGTTGACAAAACAAGATGGTATGTCATTGATGAAAATTGCAAACAGTATGGGACCCATAATAGAGCCCTGTGGGACACCACACGTCAAAGGTAACATAGCGGAACATTTGTCATTAGTTGAAAAGTACTGGGATCTGTTAGAGAGATATGATCTAATCAAATTTATGGCAGTTTCTTCAAATCCGCTGAAGTTTTAGAAGAAGTAACTCATGATTTACTGAACCAAATGCATTGCTGAAATCAAGTAGAGCCAGGCATGTACATAGACCTCCATCAAAGCCCTGATGAACACTGTCAACAAGCTGGGTTAGGAGAGTGGTACAGCTATGACCTGGTCGGAAGCCAGATTGAAATGTAGACAATAGCTTATTGGAATTTACATAATCAAAAACCTGCCTATTCATGAGTGATTCCAAAGGCTTTGAAATGGCTGGCAACACACTAATAGGACGCATATCATTTTCAGAGGAGGGATTAGATACTTTGCCAATGGGAACAACTTTAGCACATTTCCACAGATCAGGGTATACTGATGAGGTTAGAGAGAAGTTATACAGATGGGTAAGGTGTGGCAAAATTGTTGGTAGAAGATTCTTCACAAATGTCATGGGTACACAGTCACTACCTTGGGCATCACTTGTGATCTTGGAAAAGGCATGAAAAACTTCATCCAATGTTACATTACGAAATGCAAAATTTAAAGAACAACTGCCGATAGGAGGTTCATTGAAGTTAAAAGGCAGGGTTGAATTACGTGCAAAGTGATTATTCAACTTGTTGCAATCTAAAGAAATTGAAGGGCTAGATTTTTTGTTGGTGAAGCCAAGTTTATGAACATTAGACCACAGATCTTTCATTGATTGTGAAGAATCCAGAAGTTGTTTGAAGTATCGAAATTTCGAATTACGAATCAACTTTTTGACTTTATTTCTTTTAATTTTAAATGCCTGAAAATCAAGTTCATTTCGACTTCTTTTCCAAATTTTATATAGCTTATCTCTGTGTGACAAGGCTTCCTTAATGGAGGCTGAAAACCATGGATTCTTGGGTCGTTTAATTTTTACTGTTTTAAGTGGAGCGAATTCATCAGCTAGTAATTGAATCAAAGACGTTATATGCTGCACCATACAAATCACATCATTCATGCAAAATATCAAATCCCACGACAGTTGGGTGGCTCAAGCAATTAAATTTTCTACAGAAATCTTATTGTAGTTTCGATAGGACACAACTCGGGAGGGAAATCTGGAATGTCTCAAATTAAAGGAGGCAAAAAGCATTTCATGATGTGACACTCCAGGACTGAAAACTGCTGAAAGTTATTGATGAGACTAGGAATGTTAATGATCATCAGGTCTAGTGATGATTCTGAAGTTCCAACAAAATGGGTTGGGCCAGTATTTACAATAGCAAAATTCATAACCTCACACATGTCCTTTAAACTTCTAGTTTGAACATTGTCTACAGCAATATTGCAGTTTAAGTCACCAACAACAATCACCTTTTCATAATTACTGATACAGTCAGCCAATATTGGCTCCAATACAGATATATTAGTATATTGGGTGCATGTGCGATAAATTACTCCTACAAGGATACGTTCACTGGAAAGAGCAACTTCAACCAACAAATACTCAACTATTTCTTTTGAATCAGAGCGCTTGATAACTTTGCATTGTAGATCAGATTTAACATACAAACCTACGCCGCCACCCCTACATCGAACCCTGTCATTCCTAATAAGTTTATATCCACTAAGCTCAACAAGCTTAGTAGGCACCCTTGAATTTAACCAAGTTTCTGATATGCCCAGAATATGGAGGTCGTTATTACCCAGATATAGTCGAATATCATCAATATTATGCGTTAGGCTCTGTGCATTAAAGTGACCTACATTGAATCCCCCATTGTAAGTTGAAATCAACCGCCTAATCTTATCTGAGACGACCACCGAGGAGTCAATGTCAGTGGTGCTGAGAGATGCTTCATCAATCGATGTATCAAAAAGGTCACCTTCAAAATTCAACAAGCGACCGACCCACTGATCGCCAGACAAGGAAGGAACACCCCCTGCCTCACCCTCCATCATAAATAATGAAGGGAATCGTCGCACCCCACTCCCATACCACTCCAAAAGCCAACCAAGCACATTCAGAGCCAAAATTTAGACACAAAAGTAAAGTAACACAAAAGTGAAGTATACCACCACATATTATTTTTGAAAAATTAAAATATCGAAAATTGAACGAACGAAAAAATCTAATAAACACAAAAGTCATGAATGGTCGGATTCATGAGTGAGCAGCTCCTTAAAAGATTGAGAAAAACAAATAAGCTCTCAACTAATTTCTAGGCAAATATTATTTTAACAAATGGAGGATCAGAAGTAAAAAGTCATTCATTTGCTTATTCATTGGAGACTTTGTAGAATCTAATTAAGCGTCAGAAAGAAAAATTAAACTTCAAGGTACGCAGCAAATAGGTATTAGATCAAATCTCGTGTGTCACAGGTTACATCATTCAGCAGGAGGATTGAGTTTGAGAAATTCTTCAGTTGTAGTAGCAGAATGCAGTTTATTGTCTGGTCCAATCCATTCCTACGTTTCTCGCTGATTTATCGGTGTTGCTGCTCCTATTAATGTCCTGTACAATGGAGAAGAATTTCATCCCTTCTTAAGCTCCTCCCGAAGCGTTTGCCGTCAAGATTAACAACTTCCTTCCCTTTTCGGAATTTTCTCGAGCGGAAAATATAAGGGAGCGAAGAACGAGGTGGCACCCCAACACCCATAAACCTTAGTTGGGCAATTTTGTAGGAGCGAGAATTTCTCTTCTCAGACAGGGAGCCGAAGAATTGAAGAGGGCCAGGGCTGTATAAAGGCCGGCGATAGGTTCCGTGGGATCGGCACCTTGTTAACATGATTTATGTTCTTGTGCCAACAGTCGGATCGTAAAAAGGGGGTAAGGAGATTGTCTCGTTTAGGGCGTTTGACTCTATGAATAGATGAAGGCGATTCGGTAGTTTCATCATTATGGGGAAATCGATCAACTTGGTGGGTATTAGGAAAGTTTGAAGCTGTACCTCGGAGTACAATAGTTAGTTCTCCAGTAATGTTACTGAAAGATAAAATGCCTAACTGTTTGATGAGCCGTCGCTCGAAAATAGCAGAGTCTTGCAATTAAACTGAGAGTTTAATGTAACGAAACGTTCTCGAACAACCAAGTCGAGCCACGAGTCTCTAGACCAGGGGTGCTCAAACGGTCGATCGCGAGTGCTTTTTGAGTAGATCTCGAGAAGAAAAAAATTTTTAATAAGTAGGTAACTAAACTACAAAAATTTATTACGTAATAACACACAATAGGTTTTGTGGCATTGTGTCGAGCTAATGAAGAATTCCCTTCATTTTTTTCATTCCATTGCATTATACATCAACAAGTTTTGTGTTCAAAAGTTTTAAACACGGAGGAAATTATGGGCATTGCAACAAAAATAGTGAATTCCATCCGTGCACGTAGCTTGCAACGGCGGCTCTTTAAGTTGCAGTTGGAAGATAGGGAGTCAGCTGAACACACTGATTTAGTTCTTCACACGGACGTCAGGTGGTTGAGTCGCGGAAAATTCCTAGAAAGGTTTCAAGAATTATTGCCCGAAATAACAGCTTTTCTAGACGAAAGAGGTGATGACACTGAGATGTTGAAAAACGAAAAATGGCTGACTGATTTGGCATTTTTGACTGACATCACAATGCACTTAAACACCATTCACTTGGAGCTTCAAGGTAAAGGAAAAAATATTATTGAGATGATTAGCGCAGTAACCGCATTCTAAAGTAAATTGCAACTTATGATAGATCAACTGAAAAGAAAGGATCTGAAACATTTTCCGTCTTTGAAAGCAAGGATTCCTTAGTTGAATTATGATACGTATGAGGCTGAATTATCAAACATTTTGGGACAATTCGAAATGCGTTTTTATGATTGCAGTAAATTGGTAAATACAGCATCATTTATGGGTTATCCTTTTTCATGTAAAAACATTGAGGAATTAGCTACTGAAGTCGCAAGTCAGTTTAATATGAACTCCTGTTCTGTTGAAAATGAGTTGGTGCAGATTATATCAGATATACATCTCAAAGCTGCAGCATCTGATACAAATTTCTGGTGTTTTATATCTGAAGATAAATATCCGAATCTAAGGCAAATCGCCCTTCAACTGACGGCAATGTTTGGGTCAACTTACTTGTGCGAGTCTGCATTTTCTGAAATGAAGATAATTAAGTCAAAATATCGCAATCGACTAACTGACGATCATATGTCATCATGCTTGCGATTGGCACTCAGTGGTTACGCACCATCTTATGAAAAGTATGCTGAGGACATGCAGTGCCACGCTTCAACATCCAAAGTCACTCCTTAGTTGAGTTTAACACCATATGTTACTCTTTTGTTTTGTAACAACGAATAAACTCGCAATTTTGAATAACTAGGAGTTTTTTCATTGATATTGTAGAGAAGAACTTAAGTAAACCTAACCCAAACCTTGATCAAAATAATGTAAATTGTGTGGAAAGCTAATATCTATATCGTGTATGTACGACAACCCTGCATCACACATACTTACTTGCAGCCTCTCAGAGTCGATCGTAAGTAGTCTAAAAATATTGAGGTAGATCGCCAGCTGTTCAAGTTTGGGCACCCCTGCTCTAGACCCTGACTTGTTCTTTAGTTCGACTACCCACCGCGTGGCATTCCCAGCGCTCCAGTCGCCATGAGCCTTTACACCATACTACTGGTAGGTACCAAGCTATACCACTTACCGTATCAGTTCGTCCCTTTACAGCTTAATTTATTTTTACATTATTACTTTTAGCGAATTTTTGAAGAAAATTAAGCTATTGCTCTCGCCTCAAAATTTGTAGAATGTGAATTTTTGAAAAAAATGTATGCAGAAATCCGTTTCAGGCTATTCTGAATCATATTCTGAAGTTTAACGCATTTTTTTTAATGTATGTATGCATGTATGTATATACGTATGTATGTATATATGTATGTGTCATTCCAGACGATAACATGATGATAGGTCTTTTCGTTTTAACATGGATATGTTTTTGGGCTGGGGGTCTTACTAAAATTTTCGTAACGACACCAAAATTTGTGACGACCCGGCACTTTAGTTAATTATTAGAGGGTCATTCTCATCTAATTTGCCACTTTCATGTCCCCGACGACGAATTCTCACAATTCTTGACCAAAACTAGTGATTTTGGGGAAAAAAGGGTAGTATAAGTTGGTAGATCAACGAAGTAATAATTTGACTGCCCAAAATCCCCTTTAACCAATACACAGTGATGACGGATGAAACCTGAAATCCTGGAAACAATGGTAGTTAAGAAACAATGACAATCTAGATCTGGCCAGGGTTACTAGCTGCAGAAAGTTGGTTCCTCTATAGTTAGAGTAAGGATTTACATTTTAGCGAATTTTTGAAGAAAATTAAGCTATTGCTCTCGCCTCAAAATTCGTAGAATTTGATTTTTTGAAAACATTTTATGCAGAAATCCGTTTCAGACTATTCTGAATCATATTCTGAAGTTTAACGCATGTATGTATGTGTCATTCCAGACGATAACTGTCCGTAGAATTGTGCTAGAAACTTCAAACAAATTTTAAAATGTTAAGGATACAAAACGAAAGTTCAAGTTCGTTGGCCAGCATGATCGGATTACATCTTCGGGTTGAAATTTTCAAAAATGTACTTAAAATTTTCAAAATAGCCTGTTTTTTGCGATTTGTGACGTGTTTTGAAGAACCAACAAATTTTGAAACGGGTTATCGTTTTTGGACACTTTATGTCTTTACTTTGGCACATAGAATCGAAAAGTGTTATGTTACGTTACCGAGAAGTGGTAGGTACATGATGATTATCGTTTACAATTAAATCGTTGCTAAGGAACCAGTTGGTATATTAGGCAGTCATCGTCGTGCGAAAATCGTTCGCCAGTTGTTGGAAAGCTCTCAATTTACCTATCCGTATTATGCCAACCAATGCGCAGTGTGTGGCCATCAATCTGAGGTATGAGCTTGTTTGACTGAATAATAAATTGTTTATTGCATTAGCAAACTGAATTAAACCTTTAGCAAACTGAATTAAACTTTTAGCAAACTGAATTAACCTTTTAGCAAACTGAATTAACCTTTTCACAATTAGAATTAACCCTTTCGCAATTAGAATTAACCCTTTCGCAATTAGAATTAACCCTTTCGCAATTAGAATTAAACTTTTCGCAAACTGAATTAAACCTTTAACAAATACAAGTGAACCTTTCATTAAATTAATTCTCTGCACTAAACATGATCAGAGGACATGAGTCGAGTCCCCAAAACAATACCTTGTCTGTGGACGGTCAATAACTTCCCCGTGGGCTGCCAAACTTTCTTTAACCTTCCCCGAGTAACGTCACCCTTCTCTACCCGTCAATTTTAGTCATACCAGTGTTCGTAGGTATTTTTTTTGGTTTTGTGAGGAACGTGATTGTGATGATGAGCGACAGCGATTCAAATAGTTCGGGGAGTATTGCTGAGTGGTGATTTTGTAAGCATGATTGCAACCACTGTTATACTGGGAAGTGATGACATATAAAATGTCTCAATGTCTTGCAGACTTGTATGCGAGATTTTCGGTTTTAATGAGGAGATGCACTGCATTGAACGTTTGAGAAAACCTTATAAATTGCGGATTTCTTGACCGATTACAAAGGGTCATTATTGAAAATAATAAACCAGAAAGCGGGTGAGGTTGGTTTATGTGTAAGTATACGTTGATGGTTATTAGCTTAGCAATCTGCCACTTGCGATGTATTAGGAACAGAAGTCAGGCACGAATCGATTGTGTTAACTGAGACGTTCCTAATCGGATTAAACTGTTTCAGGGTCAGGAGACCCATCATGCAGTCAAAACAGATGATGAATGTTCAGGATTATTCACCCGGTCCCATTTTATGCAAAAAATTTGTAATTGGGGTACGGCGTAAGTACGATCTTTTGTATATCAGTAAATTATTCTTGATAATTAATTAATTATTGCCTAATTAATTCAAAACCAAAACATCACAAAATAAATGAAATAATTTCATTTATTTTCCCTGGGCCGCATCCCGACTAATTCCAAAAAAACAACGGTTTACTCATAGAAATGTTGAAAATCAAATTTTCAAGACAGTATTCCTAAGTTTTCTACATTGTCTTGCTAATAACGTCCTTCCAGTTCATCATTAAGACTTCTTTTTTTGGCCAACACTGTTGGTTGCGCCTCTGAGTACACCCATTAAATAATGGAGAACGATTTTGGTCCCATAAACACTAAAGAAGTTTTATTTCCCCAGCAACGGCTTGGTTGTACGTGAAAATCATAAGAATGACAAAGCAGCTTGAAATGCTTGCATACGAGTCTGCAACACATTGGGACATTTTCATGTGTGTTTTCTTATTGTATTTATTACTAGGCAGATCTCACCCGTGCATCGCACGGCGGGGCGTACAAATCAATTAAATGTGCCATAAGAGAAACCGCCCACCCGTGGGTACTTAATTGAATTCGCGATCGTGTTGACTCATTGTTCTAACACCCGTGGGTACTTCATTGAATTCGAGCCAGGCTACATCACCTACCACCCTGCAGACTCGTATGCAAGCTCTAAGAGCCACTCAGCTGATCCGGACCCTGGGCATCGTCACGTAAATGTGCTAAAGAGACTACATACGAAATTACAGCTTCCTAGAGTGTAAAACATAGAAATTAGCTTCAAAAGCATCTGATCCGGACCCTGGGCATCGTCAAGTCAATGTCCTAAAGAGGCTACATAAGAAATTACAGCTTCCTAGAGTGTAAAGCATAGAAATTACCTATTAAAATGATTTAACCACCGCTTCACAAATCAAACCGTTCTCGCAATATTTGGATCACCTGCTATGAATCAAATCATCGAAACACCAGCTCAATGAAATCATCAGAAATTAACAAGCGGTGGCAATCATGTTCACAATATCAATTATTGAGAATGATCACCTGAGTGTACACAATTATTCAAATAACCTTGCTCATAACTCAGCTTGTTGGCCACGCACTTCGCAGTAGTAAACATAATATGGTTGGATAAATCGAGAGCTTTCGAACGAATTTTTTGGGATGAAAAACGACGAAGTACCATTTCCCTAGCAACGACTCGGTTGTAAGCGGAAATCGTCAAAATATTTACGTTACGTTACGTGACAGTTTTTTGTGCAATGTGTCAGGGCAAAGACATGAAAATGTCAAAACGGAATGTTTGTTGACACGAAACTAGGAGCACAATAACCTGACGCTCTTAGGTAACCATATTTCCGGTAATCAGGTTCAACCTTATAGTCCGCAAGAGCCAGTTGCAAAAATGGTGACTTATTTTAAGAAATTGTTCACCATAGTCTGTGCATAGTATCTTCCCTCAGTAGTAAGAAACCCTACCTCAGTGACGGATTAATAGAATTTCTTGGGTGGGGGCGGTCCTCTACTGGGAGTACACCCCCCCCCCCCCCCCCCTTCCCCGAGAAATTTTTTTTAAAAAAGACATTGAAAAACTGGCAGTTTTAGAGGTTATAGACCCACACTAACTTCATATCAGGCATGCCAAAATTAACATGAAAAACATAATTTTTATTTGCACAAATTTTAGCTTGGTTACTGAACATTTAGTAGGTACACACAATAAACATAAAATTATTATAGGTACCTAGGTAAGTAATTTTTTGGCAAAATTATATTAAAAAAAGCAGGGAATGAAACATAAAACGCTGGAGAACTTCAGTCCTCGTGATGTAATATTATTTATAAACTATACATTTATATTGTAAACACAGGATTAAATACTCGTAATAATACACTCTTTATTTTTTCAATTTACTTTAGAAACAAAAACATTTTATAAACACGTTGAAATAAAATGAACAAAGTACATTTTTGATTAAAGATGAAAATAAAAATAAAATACTACCTTGTTAAACATTTTTTGTCTATTACTAGTAAATGTGAAACAGTGACTAATTCACTTCAATCGAAAAACACTGGTTGCAATCAGTTGGGAAAACACGATTCGTTTCTTTCTTCGTCGAAACAGTAGGTAGGTTGATTATGTATTGTTACCAAAAGCGGTAAACGAGAGACAAATACAGTAGGTTCCTACCGTAACTTGTTAAATGAACTGATGAACACAAAATTATCCCTATTAATTGAAATTGTATTACATGCCTGCTGCCTAATGTTTTAGCATGAATATGCTTTAGCCGTGACCTAACTACCGAAAAATGTCCCACGAGAGTGCAACGAAAGTAGCGCCAATAATTGTGATGATTTCCGCTTACAACCGAGTCGTTGCTAGGGATATGATACTTCGTCGTTTTTTATCCCACAAAATTCGTTGACCATTCGTTCGAAAGCTCTCAATTTATTCAACCATACTATGTTAAATACTGCAAAGTGCGTGGCCAACGAGCTGAGTTATGAGCATGGTTAAATGAATAATTGTTTACAAACAGGTGATCATTCTCAATTATTGATATTGTGAACATGATTGCAACCGCTTGTTAATTTCTGATGATTTCATTGAGCTGGTGTTTCGATTATGTGATTCATAGCAGGTGATCCGAATATTGCGAGAACGGTTAGATTTGTGAAGCGGTGGTTACATTATTTTAATAGGTAATTTCTATACTTTACACTATAGGAAGCTGTAATTTCGTATGTAGCCTCTTTAGCCTCTTTCTATAATAAAGTGAATGTTTACTCGCGAGTTTCTATTAGAAGATCATCATCTCACAAGAGCTCAATCGTCGTGATCATTTCTATAATAAAGTGAATGTTTACTCGCGAGTTTCTATTAGGAGATCATCATCTCACAAGAGCTCAATGGTCGTGATCATTTCTATAATAAAGTGAGAGCGAGGAGCTAAAACATTTTTTTGTTTTGAATGATAAACAGAGTTCAGAGGCCGATGGGAGGTCGGGTTCAGAGAATCGACGAGGAGTGAGTCGTGTACGGCTAAAGCATATCATGTTTTTTAATTTTAGCCGTCAGGCTCAAAGGAACTGTGGCTTTTTTTTAAAGAAGAAAGATTTTATCTTCCATGCTCGTTTCTTGAAGGAGCTAAACTGTAATACTAAAAAAAACTTAAGTTCGCATTTAACATGAAGTTTGGTTTCTACTGCTCTTCTACTCACAAAAGGGCGACGATGGACGACAGCACGACACGGACTCAACACCACCGTTGCCAACCTGCTTTGACGATTTTTCCCTCAAGCACTTCTGGAAATCTCGGAGTTTACCGACGAAAATTCTGACACTACCCACGTAAATCCCTGATTGAAACCCCATGGCACCTACGCAGTTTGTAGGCCTACTAAAATTCAAACGAACAAATTAGTAAATTGGCCGTGACAGATTAGTAAAACCGGTACATATCATCCCAGTTTCCCCACAGTATAAAGTTCTTTCATCTATACTCGTATTTTTGTCAACCAACAAGCGCGACGGCGTGATTTTATTCTTTCGGTCCCCCGCAAGAATTTTTTTCTTCAGCCTCTCGGGGGGGGGGGGGCAACCCCCCCCCCCTTTAATCCGTCCCTGCCCTACCTCTGCCACCTCGCTACCCGATGGAACACAAAATTGCGGCCACTCAAGAATTGCGGAAAAACGAGAAATTTTACCAATTTTAAGACAGCGTTTCCGATTACTCCTTGATTTGGTGCACTGCAACAAGAGGGAAAACCCACCTCTACCGCTTAATAACAGACGGGTACGCCTGGCAGACCTGATCCAAAATTGAAACTTTTGGTAGTCCGAATTCCAGTCATTTTAAGACGGCCAATTATTAGCGAATTTTTGAAGAAAATTAAGCTATTGTTCTCCCCTCAAAATTTGTAGAATGTGAATTTTTGAAAAAAAATTATGCAGAAATCCGTTTCAGGCTATTCTGAATCATATTCTGAAGTTTAACGCATTTTTTTATGTACGTATATATGTATGTATGTATATATGTATGTGTCATTCCAGACGATAACTGTTCGTAGAATTGTGCTAGAAACTTCAAACAAATTTTAAAATGTTAAGGACACAAAACGAAAGTTCAAGTTCGTTGGCCAGCATGATCGGTTTACATCTTCGGGTTGAAATTTTCAAAAATGTAGTCAAAAATTTCAAAATAGCCTGTTTTTTGCGATTTGTTGTGCGAAATAATTTTTCCAGCATACTAACATGTGGTATATTCGGAATCAGCGTAAAATTTCCTATAAGAATATGTATCAAGTTTTCAAAAATTTCAAAGTTGAAAAATCAGTCAAAAATCGAAATAATGCCGTTCGCTAGTTGTAAAAATCGGTAATATTTGCATGAAACATTGTCCAAATTCAGATTGAACTTGTTCCCTGTATAACTAATCCTAGAACCATGCTGTTTAAAACGTAGGTAGTAGGTGCTTTAGAAAAAAAAAAAAAAGTAATCTCAACTGATGAGTTTACTCTGTGCATGTGTTAATAATTTGATTCCATGTTTGTCTATCAAAATCATAAACTAAAATTTCTCAACACGATCAATAGAGACTGAAATGTCGAAGATTTCTTCAAAAATTCGCTCATGGGGTCATGCTGCATGACTGGACTTTTTTTATTTTCATATTCTGTACCAAAATACAAACTCAAATCCCCGCCTCTACCACCTCATGCAAGATGGATACACCTGGCCCACCTAGCAGACCTAGTCCGATTTTGGAACTTTTGGTAGTCAAAATTCCAGTTATTTTAAGACGGTAGAATATTCTGCAAAAAAATCCCACATTTACCTAAACCTCTCGCAAAAATTCGAATAGATTCGATTTTATTTTTGCGTTTAAATTTCATCATTTCCAAAATTTTTGAGCGGCTATTTATTTCTCCCTCATCTTTTACAATTTCTAACTCCTCTCCTACCTGATTCTCAATTCGGGTTTCGTCGAGAACACTCATGCCAAATGCAACTTCATCGCGTCATCGACACAATTTCAGACACTTATGAGAAAAAGCAGGTCTGCTTGGGAGTCTACCTAGATTCAGAAAAAGCGTTTGACAAGGTTCTTCACAATGGTGTCCTTTCCAAGATCAAACAGTACTTACCTGACACTCATTACCTTGTTGTCCAGTCCTACCTTTCGAATCGTACCTATAGCGTAAAATGTGGTTCCGCTTTATCCAAATCAAAGAGCATTCGTGCTGGAGTTCCCCAGGGAAGTGTATGGGGGCCATTCCTGTACCTGGTTTATGTGAGCGATGCACCATCGACTGATGCAATTGTTACGGCTGACTTTGCTGATGACAAAGCAATTCTGACCCAGGGGGAAAAAACCAGTGACGTGCGGCAAAAATTACAATCTCATCTTGATAGAATCTCCGGTTGGTGCAACGATTGGCGCATATCGATTAACCCTCAAAAGTCAGTATCTATCCTTTTCACTCTTCGCCATGAACGATTGATAGATGGATTGACCTTCAACGGAGCCCAAATTCCAATCAAATCGTCCACCAAATACTTGGGAGTCTATTTAGATCCAAAATTAACATGGGAAGTCCACATCAAACACCTTGTACACAAAATAAGATGCAGAATACGACAACTAAAACATTTGTTAGACAACCGTTCTTCACTCCCTCTAATCACTAAAAGGCTACTATACCTCACATTGATTCGACCAATTTGGCTTTATTCGTGTGAAATATGGGGATCCGCTGCCAAAACGCACATAAATAAGATACAAATTACCCAAAATAGAGTACTTCGTTTGATAACTGGAGCTGAATGGTTTGTGCGAAACAGTACTCTGCACCAAGACTTGGACATCCCAACAGTTGAAGTACTGATCAAGGAAAAATATGCCAAGATCCACCATACCATGTCAGACCATAGCAATCCGCTGGTAGCGGCTATTCCCCTAAATCCCCCCTTGCTACCAAGACAACGCCGCCTAAAAAGAAAACGCCCCCAAGATTTTCTCTTAGCTTCAGACAACGAATAGACAACTCTGGTTAAGGGCAGCTGGGTTGTACCTTCCTTCACGTTCCATGTTAATTAGGCAAAGCCTACTATATACTTTGAGCAAAACTGTAGTATTCTATGAATAATAAAGTTATCATTTATTTTAAAAAAAAAAAAAAAATGAAAACAACCACAGTTTTGTGAAAGGTGATATAGCAATTGAACCACTACGTCAAACAAGATTAAAATAAGAATTGTTATAATTAAATTTTAACGAGAAACATTGGAGAAGAATTTTAATAAGCATTCAATGTAAGATGGTAGTTCCAAATACTCATCATCCGAGAAACTTGCCTGAACTTGGAAACAGTGTCGATGCTTGACATATTTAGAATATCACCTGCAACAAACAAAAATAGTCATGTATGAAAACAGTACTGAAATATCAAAATTTAGTTATCAAGTTATCAGATCATTATAATTCCTAATTTATTAATCATCTATAAACCAAACACTAAGGAATGTATAGAGACTGAACATCATGCATGGCAATATGTGTGCTAATGGCGAATGCTACCCCAACATAACAAATTGGTATTTCAGAATCGTATTATCGAAGTCGTATTCAGAATCTTTTAATCGAGAAATCATTGGAGCCGTAATTATGTACGTATTATAACAAATAACCTTTGTAATCGACTAAGATTTATTTTCATTTCACAAGAAAAACAATAAAAAAGAAACAACAACGAAAACATAGGGACATCTGAAAATTCCATCCATACAATATTATCGAGGAACTAATACATAAATTATGGGAATTACAAGTATGATAAGGATTTATGGTTTGCGAGAGAGCAGATTCTACCATTTGACACGATGTCCGTTTTCGTTATTCAAAATATGAATGCGGGCCTAGCGGCAGCGAAATGAACTAAGTAGATCCTGATTCCAGATGTATATTATTTTTGTAATGTGAATATTTTTGAATTTGCCAAATAAATGAAATGAAAAATGAAATGAAATGAAAATGATTCCGACTGAAAATCATATCTGTATCAACATTCTTTGAGACTTCGTCTTCTCCCGTTTCATTTCCATTCGTTTTTTCAGTGATGGAAAAAGAGACTAGGTGCTAGAAGCATTTTAAATTTTGAAAATACAGTCAAATATGTCCTAATTAATGATGGGTTCCGAATCGTTCAGTGACGAACGTCTTGGTATGAAAATACTCTATCGTGGGAGCCGACGTGTCTGTATAAGTTTCTTTTTCTCTTAATAGGTATCTCCTATCTCCCTGGATGTAGTTTTTTCATTTCATTAGCCATTTTTTTAATATCATTATTATCATCATTATTTTATCATGCTATTTGCATAAAGGTTCAATTTTTTGCTATTTGCATTCCCAATACTTGTCAAGGCAGCAGTAACGATCGACTTCTTAAAAAAAAACTAAAAACCTTATCCAAATACCAGGCAAGGTAGCAAGTAAGTATCGCCATCCCTTGGCTGTCTTGAAATTAAACCATAATTTTGATGTAAACTTAGTAAAGTAAGCGGAAATCATCAGAAATGCTTGCATACGAGTCTGCAACACATTGGGACATTTTCATGTGTGTTTTCTTATTATTTTCTTATCATTAGGAAAAAAACTGGATTCTAGAGCCACTCAGCTGATCTGTAATCGGTCAGTTGCGTTCAGAAGTCCCTCAAGGGGCTACATACCAAATCTCAGAATCGTGGGATCATTAGGGAAAAAACTGGATTCAAGAGCCACTCAGCTGATCTGGGATCGGTCAGTTGTGTTCAGAAGTCCCTCAAAGGGCTACATACCAAATCTCAGAATCGTGGGATCATTAGGGAAAAAACTGGTTTCTAGAGCCACTCAGCTGATCTGGGATAAGTCAGTTGCGTTCAGAAGTCCCTCAAGGGGCTACATACCGAATCTCAGAATCGTGGGATCATTAGGGAAAAAACTGGATTCTAGAGCCACTCAGCTGATCTGGGATCGGTCAGTTGTGTTCAGAAGTCCCTCAAGGGCCCACATACCAAATCTCAGAAACGAGGGATCATTAGGGAAAAAACTGGATTCTAGAGCCACTCAGCTGATCTTGGATCGGTCAGTTGTGTTCAGAAGTCCCTCAAGGGGCTACATACCAAATCTCAGAATCGTGGGATCATTAGGGAAAAAACTGGTTTCTAGAGCCACTCAGCTGATCTGGGATCGGTCAGTTGTGTTCAGAAGTCCCTCAAGGGCCCACATACCAAATCTCAGAATCGTGGGATCATTAGGGAAAAAACTGGATTCTAGAGCCACTCAGCTGATCTTGGATCGGTCAGTTGTGTTCAGAAGTCCCTCAAGGGGCTACATACCAAATCTCAGAATCGTGGGATCATTAGGGAAAAAACTGGTTTCTAGAGCCACTCAGCTGATCTGGGATCGGTCAGTTGCGTTCAGAAGTCCCTCAAGGGGCTACATACCAAATCTCAGAATCGTGGGATCATTAGGGAAAAAACTGGATTCTAGAGCCACTCAGCTGATCTGGGATCGGTCAGTTGTGTTCAGAAGTCCCTCAAGGGGCTACATACCAAATCTCAGAATCGTGGGATCATTAGGGAAAAAACTGGATTCTAGAGCCACTCAGCTGATCTGGGATCGGTCAGTTGTGTTCAGAAGTCCCTCAAGGGCCCACATACCAAATCTCAGAATCGTGGGATCATTAGGTAAAAACGTCATTTCTGATGGTCATAATCATCGTTGTGGCCACTTGGGACAATTTTCGTGAGCAATTTTCGTGAGCAATTTTCGTGAGCAATTATTTTCCGTGACGTTTTTTTAGTTTATGTGCCATAGCAAAGACATGAAATGTCAAAATCGGTTTTGGCTAAATGTACAATAAGTGCCTCCCTTCCCGTAATTAGGTAGAGTCACCTACGTAACTACATAACATTATACGAAAAAGTTTTGAAGTTTACCTCACTATGAATGAGGATTGATAGAATAGTAACAAATCATTATATACAGGCAATATGAAAGCTAGCAAATTTGGATTAAAACTATCGATCAGAACACAAGAGCCCCTCCTTTGTTTTCCGTACAGACGTTACAAAACTATCTGGTACTAACTAGAACACAGAGATTCTGCCAAACCAAAATCCTATATTTGTAAATGTAGTAGATACATTCCTATCCCTAATTTATTGACATTTTATGTCTTTACTATGGCTCATAACTGAAAAAGCGTCACGCGGGGGAGCGTCACGCGGAGAGCGTTACGCGGAGATTCCCTAATGATCCCACGATTCTGAGATTTGGTATGTACCCCCTTGAGGGACTTCTGAACACAACTGACCGATCCCAGATCAGCTGAGTGGCTCTAGAATCCAGTTTTTTCCCTAATGATCCCACGATTCTGAGATTCGGTATGTGGGCCCTTGAGGGACTTCTGAACACAACTGACCGATCCCAGATCAGCTGAGTGGATCTAGAATCCAGTTTTTTCTTTAATGATCCCACGATTCTGAGATTTGGTATGTGGGCCCTTGAGGGACTTCTGAACACAACTGACCGATCCCAGATCAGCTGAGTGGCTCTAGCATCCAGTTTTTTCCCTAATGATCCCACGATTCTGAGATTTGGTATGTGGGCCCTTGAGGGACTTCTGAACACAACTGACCGATCCCAGATCAGCTGAGTGGCTCTAGAATCCAGTTATTACTTTAATGATCCCACGATTCTGAGATTTGCCCCTTGAGGGACTTCTGAACACAACTGACCGATCCCAGATCAGCTGAGTGGCTCTAGAATCCAGTTTTTTCCCTAATGATCCCACGATTCTGAGATTTGGTATGTGGGCCCTTGAGGGACTTCTGAACACAACTGACCAATCCCAGATCAGCTGAGTGGCTCTAGAATACAATACGGGGTTTGTAGGAAGGGGAAAGGGGGCGCAAAGACATAAAATGTCCCTCGTGGTTGCGTACTTGTACGAAAGCTGTGGATGAGTTTCAAGAGGTTCTGATACCAAGTTCAGATTTTAAAGTTTAACATAGTCCCGAGCAGGTTTTCTAAGAAAACCCCCCTCAAAGACGGAGGGAGCACACCATTAAATTGAAAAATAAACCAATAAATAAAAAAATTTCCGTCACGCTGTTTTGACAACCAAGCCGTTGCTGGGGAAATGAAACTTCTTTATTTTTCACCGGACAAAAATCGTTGTCCACTCGTTGGAAACCTCTCGATTTATCACGCATTTCTTCCGTTTCTATACACTGCACTTCTACCTGTAATAAGAATATCTACCAGAAAACCTAGACATTTACTTAATGTTTGCATGATCTGCTATTCCCAACTTCGAATTATTATTTGAAGTGGAATATATTTTTGAAATCTTGAAGCAGCTTAACATTATTAGTGAGAGGATATTCATTAATGGATAAACATTGTGAAACTAGTGCATAAATGCTGCACATCCTCTACTACTTATAAGAAACCACACAATATTATATGCGGAGCATTTTAAGCTGTTCTCCTTCGGTGAAATTACGAGAATCGGATGCTCATTTTGCGTAATTTATGTACAATCAAATCTAATTTATTCATTTATAAGAAAAATCTAAAATTAAATACTACTTGAATACTTTTAATAGCGACGTAAAACCTACGACTACTTGTGGTAGGTACGAGACGTTCACGAACAATCAAGTTGAGTCACGAGACTCTAGACCCTGACCAACTAATCTGAATTTTTACTAAGGGTTGACTACTTGATGTTATGTATTCTTGAGATGCGAGCGTAGCGAGCATCCATACCACTGATCTAAGCTGACGCCGGGACCCTGTCATACGGAGCGCTAGCGCCAGCGGGACGCATTTGCCGCGTGAGCACTTCATATATATCTAAAATGTGCAAAAAGCTGATACAACCTATATTCAGAATTTAATGCACATAATGTAAAGACCATTTTTCTAATAGAGTCTTGTACTCTTGTTTTTAAAACGGGTATTAGGCTCGAGCACCTATGTAATGTTTCCTTCAGTAGAACTGCCCCGACATCTAACATTTCCCTACCCCGCTGTCGTACAGAATTGTATCGTAGAAATGCTTACGATGCTGCTCTGAACTTCTTATATAGCCACAAAATTAATTTGTCCATTTCCCCAACGTAAATGGTTTTAAAAGATGTATATCGGGGATTCTTTCTGACTTTCAGTAATTGTTGGGAACCATAGAGAATTGATGTTCTGTATTCATGTGAATTCATAATTAATTTTGAATATTATTGTCATTTCTGTTTCCGCCAGTTTTATCTTTATATATAGTCATATTTATTTTTGTTTTTATATATGTATAGTATACATATTATATATGTATATACAGTCTAGTATTGTACAGCTGGGCGCCTCTTATTAAGAGTAAGACTCCACCAGGGGACACAAGTTCTTTTGAACTTAAGCCTTGGTGGGCAAATTATTCGATTTTTTTGAAGTCCTTGATTAAATTAGTTCCAATTTAAATTCTTTGCAAAATGTTCACTTTAAAAAAAAAGAAGTATCTTGTTTTAATTTGTTTATTACTAGTATTGTCAAGTACTACTATCATTTAATTTTCTTATTAATACGTGTTTGCCAAATAAATAAATAAATAAATAAACCTAACTGGATGGTGTCCATCTTGGTAATAACATAATTACCGGAAGACGCTACGTATGACAGGCACCTGGCGTTGGCGGGACGGCATCAACGCGACGAATTTGCCATCACGTATGACATGTACTTTTTCCGGCGCTATCTCGACGGCATTTGCGCGACGGCAATAGCGCTCGTATGACATGGCCCTAAGCAGAAATCTGATCTGTGTAAAATCTCATGGCGACTGGAGCGCTGGGAATGCCACGCGGTGGGTAGTCGAACTAAACAGCAAGCCAGGGTCTAGAGTCTCGTGACTCGACTTGATTGTTCGAGAACATCTCGTGTGGTAGGTACCTACACCTACTAGTAAATAATAAACAAAAAAGTTCCAGTCATGCAGCATGATCGTATGAGCGAATTTTCATAAATGGTCGTATTACATTTATGTTAAATTCTGTTGAAATTTGAGCACTTTGGGGACAAATAAAAATTTTATTATACATTTATAGCAAACTAACTTTTTGTCAGTAATATTCCAATGAACAAACGACTCATCCTTTCTTTTGAAATGCTTGATTTTTTGGCGAAAGAACGAAGTTTTTATCTCAATTCTATCGAGAGTTATCGTCTGGAATGACACATACATATATATATATTGGATACATTATTGTATTGGATTCCGAAGGACTATTGTTGAATAAAGACCTTCTACATGTTTCATTATATGAGATCTTTAAATTATATTGAACCTAACCGAAGATACATATTTTGTATAAAATTGTACAATAAATTATTTTTAAAAAGTCCAGTCATGCAGCATGACCTCATGAGCGAATTTTCGTTAATTATCGTATTATATCCTGTTAAATAGTTTCGAAATTTGAGATTTTGGAGTGCGAAGAAGTTGTTGATTAGTGATTTCATGGCAAAAAAAAAAAAATGTTAACTATCAATTTTATTGCTGAAAAATTTGTTCTAAATAACATTCTATTATTTAAAGATATTGGATTTCTAGAATTTTTTACATTTTTATCGATTTTGTAGCACATTTTAATGAAATTTAATTACAATTTGAGCAGAGGTTTGAGTTTTAATTTTTAAATTACCAAATTCATAGTTAATAAACTTTATTTGAGTAATATTCTATCAAAAAATAAAAATTGAACAATTTTTAGCCGTTTTTAGTGATTTTTTGGGTACATTTTTCGAAATTTGACCAATTTAATGTTCTCAAAAATTGTTGTCCAACGAACTCATCCTTTCTTTTGAAATGCTTGATTTTTTGGCGAAAGAACGAAGTTTTTATCTCAATTCTATCGAGAGTTATCGTCTGGAATGACACAAACATATATATATAAATATAATATAAAAAAGCGTTAAAATCCAGGAATCATTTCAGAATGCCTCAAAACAGATTTCGATGAAGAAAATTTTATTTTTAAATTTTTGGAGCCATTGCAATAGCTTTATTTTCTAAGAAAATTCGCTAAAAGGATAGGAAGGTCATAATCTACTTCTTTTCATGCGAGTTGTATAGTGTAATTGGTTATGTGTTCGAAATGACCGCAAACGTTGAGCTATTATTGTTTAGTGCCCTGTGACTTTAGACCCCAAGGACGATGGCGTCACGTTGGTTTTAATCGTGTAGGTACCTACTCGTATGTGAACTGCTTGAGAGACCGAATAAGGAGGGAACTGATAGAAACTGAAGGGGCGAAATAGAATAGAGTGTGAGAGCGAGAGGAAAAGTGGGAAAGAGAGAGAAGGAATCTAATGCCGAATGGAAGTGCTTCGCAAGGGAGCTAATAGCAGTTCGACTGTGAGAGGAACGTCGCCCAATTTCGAAGCCTTGCAAGCCAGGATAAGCCATTAGGTCCGCAAGAGAACAAATCACGTACACAACTTCACGAGAAAACCTCGGAACTGAGAGGAAACCTTCAGGTGAAAAATAGACAGCGAAGCTTCTGTTCAGTTATGATTGACCAGTGTTACCAGTTTCATAGGATCAAGTGATCGTACCATTCTCTCGAAATTATTCGAGGGAAACTATCGTACGACTCATAATCACAGGTGGAAAGGAAGTAAAAAATAATTTCCTGTTTTGGGTTTTTCTGAGATAATTCTACCTAATATAAGTGATGGTCAATAAATCTCCATCGAAAGCGCTCGTTCCCGATATATATATGTATAGTCCGGTCATTTTAGACATAAAAATAGTTATCAAATAAAGAAAATTCCGACAGAGCCAAATCTTCGTAGGAATAAAGTGTCAAAAGTCCCCATCAGTCCCATGTGAGCTTAGGGACTTATTCGGGGCCCAAGGTCAAAATTTTAGGTTTTTGGATTTTTCTCGAAAACGGTAAGTTTTATCGAAAAAGTACTTCAGAGCAAAGTTGTAGATCTTAAAATTCTCTATAAAAATGGTCCTCATGATTTATTCTCTAAGACCCACTATTTCCCAGATATTGCGCTTGTAAGAATCACGTTCTACATAATATGCACACATTTCCACACCACCTGTGAGGTAGTGTACTCGGCGCTTTTTTTTTAACTTGGTATCCCCGGTAGGCCTATTCTACTTGAATAATATCTGGCCTTGAAAAACATCTGCCTATTCTTTTGTCCATGTGGTGTCGTTCACGTATACCTGCTTCTTTCACGTATGCTGCCTGAAGACTGGGGTTGGAAATTGATAAATAATACTTTGGAACCGATTCGAACTTTACTGCCCCCTGCTCCAGAAAAACTTCTAAACACTATTTTTTGCAATTGCAAGAAAGGTTGTAGTGCCAAATGTGGCTGTAAAAAAGTAGGGTTGCAGTGTTCTCCAGCGTGTACCAATTGCCAAGGTGTCTCTTGCTCAAATGTTCAATTAAATACAAGAGAGGAAGGTTCATGTGATTTTTATGAAGAGACAACTGATTCATCTTCATTTGAACAATTTCTAAGCGTTCATCAACAGGAAGGAGAAGAAGAAGAACAAGAAGAAATTGAAGTTGAATATGAAGAGTATGAGTCAGATTAAAGTAAGAAAAAAAAGTTGGAACGACAGTTAAACTCAGTAACCCATATCAATAATCTTCATACTATTAAATAATTATTGTTCCTGAAAATAAAGTCATAAAGGTTCGTGGAATAGGCCTACCGGGGATACCAAGTTAAAAAAAACGCGCCGAGTACACTACCTCACAGGTGGTGTGGAAATGTGTGCATATTATGTAGAACGTGATTCTTACAAGCGCAATATCTGGGAAATAGTGGGTCTTAGAGAAAAAATCATGAGGACCATTTTTATAGAGAATTTCAAGATCTACAACTTTGTTCTGGAGTACTTTTTCGATAAAACTAACCATTTTCAAGAAAAATCCAAAAAACCTAAAATTTTGACCTTGGGCCCCGAATAAGTCCCTAAGCTCACATGGGACTGATGGGGACTTTTGACACTTTATTCCTTGTGGTAAACCTAAGGTCTCTACGAAGATTTGGCTCTGTCGGAATTTTCTGTATTTCAATTGTCTAAAATGACCGGAAGTAGGGATTAAAACTTTCTGTTAGTTATGAAGGTTCACTAATAAAAATAATAAACCAAAATTTAATAGCTCGGCCCTTCGGGCCACGCTTCGCTCCCCTGGACCGCTTTCCGCTTTGAGCCTCCGGCTAAAATCATGGAACATGCTTTCTTCCAGCTAATTCGTAAATGTGAATAAATTTAAAACTTCGACATAAATATTTTACTAATTGAAGTTAGAAGGAAGTACCTTGGTAGGTAATTTTCTGCTACGGTGCGCGTCTACAATTACTATAACCAAGATAAACTTCCTACCAAGTGACAACAAAACAAGCGGCATTGTTTACTATATCCATTTATTACATAGATAAATATAAAACTACGACATGAATAGAAGAACAAGTAAGAAAGAAATGTGTGATAAATCTAGAGCTTTCCAACGAACGGAGAACGATTTTTGACCGATGAAAACTACAAAAGTTTCATTTCCCCAGCAACGGCAAGGTTGTACGTGAAAATCATAAGAAAATTTCGTGACACTTCCGCGTAACATTTTCGGGTAGTTAGCTCAAGGCAAAAGCATGTTCCATCCTAATACATATTAGCATGAATATGCTTTAGCCGTGACCTAACTACCGAAAAATGTCCCACGAGAGTGCAACGAAAGTAGCGCCAATAATTGTGATGATTTCCGCTTACAACCGAGTCGTTGCTAGGGATATGATACTTCGTCGTTTTTCATCCAACAAAATTCGTTGACCATTCGTTCGAAAGCTCTCGATTTATCCAACCATACTATATTAACTACTGCGAAGTGCGTGGCCAACAAGCTGAGTTATGAGCATGGTTATATGAATAATTGTTTACACACAGGTGATCATTCTCAATTATTGATATTGTGAACATGATTGCAACCGCTTGTTAATTTCTGATGATTTCATTGAGCTGGTGTTTCGATTATGTGATTCATAGCAGGTGATCTGAATATTGCGAGAACGGTTAGATTTGTGAAGCGGTGGTTAAATTATTTTAATAGGTAATTTCTATACTTTACACTATAGGAAGCTGTAATTTCGTATGTAGCCTCTTTAGCCTCTTTCTATAATAAAGTGAATGTTTACTCGCGAGTTTCTATTAGGAGATCATCATCTCACAAGAGCTCAATCTTCGTGGTCATTTCTATAATAAAGTGAATGTTTACTCGCGAGTTTCTATTAGGAGATCATCATCTCACAAGAGCTCAATGGTCGTGATCATTTCTATAATAAAGTGAGAGCGAGGAGCTAAAACATGATTCCATGTTTTAGGATTGATGGCAGAATGATAAACAGAGTTCAGAGGCCGGTGGGGGGTCGGGTTCAGAGAATCGACGAGGAGTGAGTCGTGTACGGCTAAAGCATATTCATGTTTTTTAATTTTAGCCGTCAGGCTCAAAGGAACTGTAGCTTTTTTTAAATCGCTCATAAGTCGATCGAGGGCGTTGCCACATTTTAACCGCAACCAAAATGGAATTGGCAGATAGATGCACCTGTGGCGATGTTTGGCACGAGAAGAAATAAGGAAAAAACTACTTCCACCGCTTTCCACGGAATAAAATAGACAGAAAACGTATTTTCTTATTGATTGACGTCCTTCTGTTTCTTCTCCTTGCAATCCCTCCGCTGTTATCCGTGGAACAAGTCAATCTTTCACAAGAAAGGAACGGAGATTTGTGCAAACATGTTTTCTATCAGATTCAATATTCTCGACCGTAGACGGGGGGGTTTCCTTTTATTTTACAGAACTCTCGAGAACACGGAGTTTCGCTAGTGAAAATAGAAGCTCCGATCCGCCCTCCAACAGTTTTTCGTCTCCTGGATTCGATCACGACGTAGTTCAGTACCGTACAACTCAACTGTATGCCAAATATGAGCTTATTATTTCTAGCAATAAACAATAGAAATGTAAATAGTATCTTGGCGTATCATTTTCAGTAGAGCCTAAACCTATATAACCAACCGATCTTAAAAAATAAATAAGTAAAATTAAAATAAAATAAATAAATAAAAAAGTTTTTTTTTTTTTGTATTAGATAGCACTTCTTTGCAGATCATTGGTCTATAATTATTATTGAACCCTGTACACCAGGGGTGCTCAAACGGTCGCGACCAGTCGATCGCGAGTGCTTTTTGAGTAGATCTCGAGAAGAAAATTTTTTTTAATAAGTAGGTAACTAAACTACAAAAATTTATTACGTAATAACACTGCTTGCGGCAAAAGTTGTTCACACGGACGTCAGGTGGTTGAGTCGCGGAAAATTCCTAGAAAGGTTTCAAGAATTATTGCCCGAAATAACAGCTTTTCTTAACGAAAGAGGTGATGACACTGAGATGTTGAAAAACGAAAAATGGCTGACTGATTTGGCATTTTTAACTGACATCACAATGCACTTAAACACCATTAACTTGGAGCTTCAAGGTGAAGGAAAAACTATTATTGAGATGATTAGCGCAGTAAACGCATTCAAAAGTAAATTGCAACTAATGATAGATCAACTGAAAAAAAAAGGATCTGAAACATTTGGCGTTAATTAATTGTATTTGGCGTACCTTCTAGTGGGACAAACTGAGACTATTATATATGGCTCTTGCTCAATCCATTATGCAGTATAGAATAGTTGCATGGGGAATAATTTTAAGAATTATCATGTTCATGCCTCGCTTGTACCCCTGTATTTTCATCTATACACGGATTTTAAAGTGTTCTCCCCCAGGCAACTGTTCTTGAGAGCTTCGCCATTTAACCATTTAACAAGATTTAATCAACTGGTAATGTTGTTGGCCCCAGACCAAACCTCACAATTTTCACTTTGAAAAATGTTATTTTTGTACCCATATTCAAAAATGAGGAGCTGACATGGAAAACGAGTTAAGTCCAAAAATCCAAAGAACATTTTTTTTCGTCGAAGTGCAAGTTAACAGTCACGCCAACAGCCTTAGGTCCTCCCGTCCTTGCTAGATCGCACCCTGAATAAATGTGTGACCTTTACATGGAGAAGAGATTATGTCCAAAAAAATCTGATAAGAGTTCAGAGGGAGTTCCTATGAAATTTGATTTTTGGACTTAACTCGTTTCCCATGTCAGCTCCTCAAATGTTCTCCAGATATTCTTTAAATTGTATAACTTAAATAAATAAATAATAGTTATTCAAGATGTAGTAAAACGTGGTACAATTAGAAAATGATAAAATTATGCTTGAAGTAATATTCGTTAGCGCATTTGAGAAAAATGGAATAGGCAGTTACGATCCGGCAGCCTGACCTGCACTTTCCCAGAAAATGTATTCAAAATCGGATAAAGACTAGAAGAGATGCTAGTTCCTGGGATTACAGTTTCATTTACTAATGATGCAATGATGTTGATGTTGGTATTGAATAATTAAATCGTCGTCCCCAAACTATCCACCAAAATTTGAGCGGGATCGGACGAGTAGGGCGTTACAAAATGATTCTTGAAGTAATTCACGTTTGCTCATGCGCAGAATAGAAATCAAACTTCAAGTACCTAACTAAACAACTCGTAAACTAGTTCCACTATCTGCTTTACAAGCAGATACCATGTTACATGGATGTGTCTTTGATTGGGATTTCATAACGGTTGTCCTCGAGAGTTGTAAACAAATCCTTTAACTTCAAACAAATCCCACATGAGTCCACATGTTCTCCAGGCCTCAGAGGGGATTTAGCCTGTCGGGGTGTATGGGAACGACAGAGGGAAGCATTGTTCGACGTTCGTGTCTGTGACACTGATGCTCCCTCTTACGTTCACCGCACCGTGGCAGCTGTCCTTTCAGGGGCAGAAGAAGAAAAGAAAAGGAAGTACCTGGCAGCATGCGAGCAGCGACATGCATCTTTCACCCCACTTGTTTGCTCTGTAGATGGAGTTTATGCTCCCCAAATGGCGTCCTTCACAAATGTGCTGGCTGAGAGACTTGCTGAAAAATGGGGCAAGCCGCAAGGGATGGTGCGTGGATGGATAAGGGTTCGTCTTGGCTTTGCTATTACCCGGTCTACTTCAATGTGCATCCGTGGAATCCGGAAGAAGTGGATCTCAGCTGAAGATATTTTGGAGTTCCAGGATGGAGCCGCTCTTTCTTTGGGGATGCAGTTATAAATTGAGAGCATTCAGCAGTATGGCAGTATTTCAGCAGCATTGGAATTTTCTTAGTTTGGACTTTCATTTTTGGGACGACCTTGTTTTTAATGCCTTCTTTCCGGTTTACTATATTATCGATTCCATAATTGTTCAATAATCAAACAAATCCCTGGGCCGCATGGCCGCATCCCGACTAATTCCAACAAAACAACGGTTTACTTATAGAAATGTAGAAAATAACTGAGGAGAGAAGCCACTACAATGAGTTGTTGTTAACAGTCGACTGTTGTCAAGAGGATGAAAATGTTTCCTATGGAGTGGAGTAAATGATGCTATTGCTTTACGTTAATAATATTGTAACCGGCTTATTAAAATTGTTTATAGTCCAATCAACTTAGTTTAGGAATGTAGCCAGGTACAGGTACGAAAGGAGGGGGAAATTGGTAGCGTGATATGTGAACATTTATGTCATAAATCAAGCGCTTTCCAACGAGTGGCGAACGATTTCTGTGCGATGAAAACTGCGGAAGTTCCATTCCCCTAGCAACGGCTGGGTTGTACGTGAAAAACACTGAAAATGTGACACAAATTTTGCATCACGGAAATTTTTGGTTGATCCCCCAGAGCAAAGACATATCCATGTCAAAAAAAAAAAAAAAAAAAAAAAAAAAAAGGAATTCCAAGAATTTAACACAATTAAGTAGAATTTGCAGTACTTTTACACACCTAACAAGTCAAAATAAAGTTCCTTAATGAACGAATGAAGAAATTTATTCCAAAAAAGCATACATGGAACACAAAAAATATATGGTATATATTTATTGCGTGGGATTTACCCCTAAACCATAGGGCAAGCCCTGTGCTGTTAGGCGGCTGATTGAATTAGTTCTATTTTTGAAACACTTTCATAATACTAAGCAAATATATTTAGAAACCTTGACCCCCAGCCAAAAGACATAACCATGTCAAATTAAAATTTATCGAAGAGTGATCTATATAAGAATGTCAAACCATATATAAATTTCTCCCTTGAGGGGAAAAACAATAGATCATGGATATGTCAAAGTTGTAGACATTACTTTCCACTCTGTTGGGATGTTGGGAAAGAAGTACATTGCGGTAGTACCTCATTGATTTCTACCTAGCCTTCACTTTTCGAGTTAATAATAATCTAAAGTGCCGGAGCGTTGCATTTTGTGTGGAGAAAAAACGTAATAAATCAGCTTTCCTTGACACTACAATGGCTTAGAGTAGTGAAATGTCGTGGTAAAATGAGAGCATTCCAAAAAGTGGCGAACGATTTTCCTACTATGAAAACTATGGGAGTTACTCTTCCCTAGTAACGCCTTGGTTGAACGTGAAAATCAATAGAAAATGTGCCGGTCGGGAAAAAAGTGTCGGTCGGGAATAAAAGTGTCGGTCGGGAAAAAAAGCCACAGTTCCTTTGAGCCTGACGGCTAAAATTAAAAAACATGAATATGCTTTAGCCGTACACGACTCACTCCTCGTCGATTCTCTGAACCCGACCCCCCATCGGCCTCTGAACTCTGTTTATCATTCTGCCATCAATCCTAAAACCTGGAATCATGTTTTAGCTCCTCGCTCTCACTTTATTATAGAAATGATCACGACGATTGAGCTCTTGTGAGATGATGATCTCCCAATAGAAACTCGCGAGTAAACATTCACTTTATTATAGAAAGAGGCTAAAGAGGCTACATAGGAAATTACAGCTTCCTATAGTGTAAAGTATAGAAATTACCTATTAAAATAATCTAACCACCGCTTCACAAATCTAACCGTTCTCGCAATATTCGGATCGCCTGCTATGAATCACATAATCGAAACACCAGCTCAATGAAATCATCAGAAATTAACAAGCTGTTGCAATCATGTTCACAATATCAATAATTGAGAATGATCACCTGTGTGTAAACAATTATTCATATAACCATGCTCATAACTCAGCTTGTTGGCCACGCACTTCGCAGTAGTTAATATAGTATGGTTGGATAAATCGAGAGCTTTCGAACGAATGGTCAATGAATTTTGTGGGATGAAAAACGACGAAGTATTATATCCCTAGCAACGACTCGGTTGTAAGCGGAAATCATCACAATTATTGGCGCTACTTTCGTTGCACTCTCGTGGGACATTTTTCGGTAGTTAGGTCACGGCTAAAGCATATTCATGCTAAAAAA
>CM061049.1:330067-407532 GCA_030762985.1 Adelphocoris suturalis
GTTAAGGACACAAAACGAAAGTTCAAGTTCGTTGGCCAGCATGATCGGATTACATCTTCGGGTTGAAATTTTCAAAAATGTAGTCAAAAATTTCAAAATAGCCTGTTTTTTGCGATTTGTTGTGCGAAATAATTTTTTCAGCATACTAACATGTGGTATATTCGGAATCAGCGTAAAATGTCCTATAAGAATATGTATCAAGTTTTCAAAAATTTCAAAGTTGAAAAATCAGTCAAAAATCGAAATAATGCCGTTCGCTAGTTGTAAAAATCGGTAATATTTGCATGAAACATTGTCCAAATTCAGATTGAACTACTCTTATGGAAGTATCCCTGTATAACCAATTTTAGAACCATGCTGTTTAAAACGTAGATAGTAGGTGCAAGGTTTGAAAAAAAAAAAAAAAAAGTAATCACAACTGTTGAGTTTACTCTGTGCATGTGTTAATAATTTGATTCCATGTTTGTCTATCAAAATCATAAACTAAAATTTCTCTACACGATCAATAGCGACTGAAATGTCGAAGATTTCTTCAAAAATTCGCTCATGGGGTCATGCTGCATGACTGGACTTTTTTTCATTGAAATTTCGCTAAAAGTGCGTATGGTTTTCGTTTTGTAACAGTTCAAAACTTTGAAGAGCATTGTTTAATCAAAAATCAGCTGAAAATAATTTGAGGTTGACTCTATTCTTTGACGTGATAATGATGAAATATTGCATAGAAATCAAGACCCTTGAGAGGCCGAGGCGTAAATATAGTGCAGATCAATAAGGTCGGACCCACGTTGATATCACGAGCTAATGACGGCTCATCAATACCTCCCTTTCAGATTCCCTTCGACATTCTCATCAAGTTATGCTCCCCGCCTGAGTTCGGTTGGCGTTAATAAAAAGACCCAGTCACGACACGAATCGTCAGGTTTTTTGAAAAGCATTGATTTGACAGGTTAAAAAAAAAAAGTCATTTTTCGTGACGGAGATATCATTATCAAGCTTAGGGATTCTTGAATTTGAAGAACACGAATATGAAGCCCGTTTTTGGGAAATCCCTCAGATGCTACGTCAAATGGGCAAAGCTTCGTATATTTGAGGGACGACTTATTGGAATTGATTCAGGGGGAGTATGGGACAAAACAAGCATGAGAATAAAAAGTCCAGTCATGCAGCATGACCCCATGAGCGAATATTTGAAGAATATTACCGATTTTTACAACCAGCGAACGGCATTATTTCGATTTTTGACTGATTTTTCAACTTTGAAATTTTTGAAAACTTGATACATATTCTTATAGGAAATTTTACGCTGATTCCGAATATACTACATGTTAGTATGCTGAAAAAATTATTTCGCACGACAAATCGCAAAAAACAGGCTATTTTGAAAACTTTGACTACATTTTTGAAAATTTCAACCCGAAGATGTAATCCGATCATGCTGGCCAACGAACTTGAACTTTCGTTTTGTGCCCTTAACATTTTAAAATTGGTTTGAAGTTTCTAACACAATTCTACGGACGGTTATCGTCTGGAATGACACATACATACATATATACATACATACATATATACATACATACATACATAAAAAAAATGCGTTAAACTTCAGAATATGATTCAGAATAGCCTGAAACGGATTTCTGCATAATTTTTTTTCAAAAATTCACATTCTACAAATTTTGAGGCGAGAGCAATAGCTTAATTTTCTTCAAAAATTCGCTAAAATTACATAATACAAATCCTTTTTAGACCATTGTGATACCGAATCCGTACGAAAAACCGTAGGTGTGTGTGTGTGAGCGTGTGCGCATGCGTGTTGTTGTTGGGGTATGGCAACTAGGGATCTTTTAGCGAATTTTGAAGAAAATTAAGCTATTGCTCTCGCCTCAAAATTTGTAGAATGTGAATTTTTGAAAAAATTTTATGCAGAAATCCGTTTCAGTCTATTCTGAATCATATTCTGAAGTTTAACGCATTTTTTTATGTATGTATGTATGTATGTATATATGTATGTATGTATGTATGTGTCATTCCAGACGATAACTATTCGTAGAATTGTGCTAGAAACTTCAAACAAATTTTAAAATGTTAAGGACACAAAACGAAAGTTCAAGTTCGTTGGCCAGCATGATCGGATTACATCTTCGGGTTGAAATTTTCAAAAATGTAGTCAACAATTTCAAAATAGCCTGTTTTTTGCGATTTGTAGTGCGAAATAATTTTTTCAGCATACTAACATGTGGTATATTCGGAATCAGCGTAAAATTTCCTATAAGAATATGTATCAAGTTTTCAAAAATTTCAAAGTTGAAAAATCAGTCAAAAATGGAAATAATGCCGTTCGCTAGTTGTAAAAATCGGTAATATTTGCATGAAACATTGTCCAAATTCAGATTGAACTACTCTTATGGAAGTATCCCTGTATAAACAATTTTATACCAATTTTAACCAACTTTATGTCGACTTGATGATGTTATGATAGGATACTGTTAAAATTTCAACTGCCTTCAATACTGACAACATTGGACATCGAAATCTATGAATATTTACCTACATTTGTCTTTAAATCTACAAGATTAGTTTAATAATAATAAAGTATGAGTACCTCCTAATTATTTTTAATAATTTGATTCCATGTTTGTCTATCAAAATCATAAACTAAAATTTCTCTACACGATCAATAGCGACTGAAATGTCGAAGATTTCTTCAAAAATTCGCTCATGGGGTCATGCTGCATGACTGGACTTTTGTATTTCGGGAGCTCCCTCATATACCTACCCGTCATGGTCATACGTCCGCCCCCTCTGGATTACTGGCGATTAGGGGGGAGGCTTGTGACAACAGGGCAATTCTGAAATGCAAGATGTATTTGCAAGGTCTAAATTCATTTGCTGTCATTTCGGACCATAAACGGCTATTACCAATTCTGAATGGACAAACCCTGGATGCCATCCAAAATCCGAGATTACGGCGCCTCAAGGAAAAGTTGTCCGGTTTTAATTTCACAGCTGAATGGAAAAGAGGAAAAACCCATCTCATTTCAGACAGTTTATCAAGAGCACCCAATGACAACCCAGAAGAGAGTGATATGCTAGCTGAGGATGAAAATGGAACAGTAAATTCGACCCTTACACAGCAGATAGCTTTCTTAACTAGAGAAAACGAAGATCGTAACATATTCCAGGACCCATTGTTGACAACAATTGTTGAATGCTCAAGAAGTGACAAGGAATATCAGGCATTGAAACATCAAATATTAGAAGGATTTCCATCATGCAGAAAAAATCTAACAAAGGAACTAACTCCATACTGGAGAGTTAAAAATGACCCCTGGTGAGTTAAAAGTCTTATTTTGAAAGGATGTCAACTTTTGATACCAAAAGTAGCGAGAAAAGAAATACTGGCTAAACTCCACGCATCCCACCAGGGAATTGAAAAGACTATTAGACGAGCTCGACAAACTGTATATTGGCCAGCTATGAACAGTGACATAAAGAACACTGTAGAAGCATGCAATTCGTGCCAAGAATCAAGACCATCACTTCCAAAGGAAACCATGATTCAGGACTCAGTTCCAGACAGACCTTTTGTAGACATATCCATGGACTTATTCGCAGCAGGTGGGAAGAATTTTATGGTCTACATCGATAGGCTATCGGGATGGCCGATCGTATGTCAATTTGGTTCGCGGTGCCCTAGCAGCCAGACCATTATTTCTAGCCTCAGAAGAATCTTCGCGGACAGGGGTGTACCTATCCGAGTCAGATGCGACGGTGGTCCCCAGTTTTCCTCTTGTGAGTTCAAACAATTTCTCAAAAGAAAGCTTTCCCCAGTTATGTACGAAAATAAGTCATTGTGAAATAACTGGTCCACTCCACTGACACAAAGGATCCTGGAGGCGCCAGAGTCAGGGACACCATCAGTCTTCCTCTCCCTCTTATTCATCCTCGTCTTTCCTACCCCTTTTCTTCTTCTGCTGCCCCAGAGTATGCCCACCAGCATGCCCACTGTGAGAAAGCCTTTGGATCAAAGCCTGGCCCAAATACCCATGTCAGAAAAAAGCATCCAGAGGAGGCCAAACCTAGAAATTAATACGGAAAGAAAGCAGCCCAGGTATATGTCTGAGGATTTGAGGCAAATGGCAGCAGAGAAGACTGAGGCTGTGCGTAATGGGATACGACACATTATTGTATATTTGCATGCACGCTGTCTGCCCTTCAATCTCTTTGCCTGTGGCCCCAATACAAGCAGCTTGTTGGCCCTTCATGAGTCAAAAAATAGGTTGACCAAAAAAAAATTTTTTTTGGTACTGTTAAAATCTCCGTTTTGTACAGATCAGTTTGATATGCAACACTATGGGGTTCCAGAAACCAAAGGGGTCCCAAATTGAAAGTAATAAGCCGTAAGAGCTGGGCAGTCTGCTGAGCGCTAGATGCCTAACCCTCCTACTGCCTGACAGGGTGGGATTCACGAACATGGAAATGAAAATTCACTTCTGAAAAATCAATTATTTATAATTTTGGTAACTTCATACAAGAGGTGAAAGGCAAAAATATTTACGTATGTCATTGTCATAAGTTAGTGCGCACCAGAAGCGTAGGAAGGGCCAGCTTTATCATCGACTTTTTTGAAGTTTTCATCCACATTTTTTCGTGAACTTCTTCGTTTTTGCCGTGCTTTCTTGTTCAGAAAGTTGAAGTCGTACTCAGCTTGCTTGATCCTCTTCTTATCTGCTTTTTTCAGCAATTTGGTGCAGAAGTAGCCAGGATTTATATCGAGCTCTTTCAATATCTTGCACCGGGCAATGTTTCCATCATTGAAGGAACAAACACTTTCATAAACCCCAAGTTCCAAGATAGGCAACGTTACCTGAACCTCTGAAACCTATCCTTCTTCTTCTTCTTCTTCTTTTTATTTTCATTCACAAGTTGATGAAAAGCAATGAGTAGAACAAATCTCGGCATCAACGCCGCGCGCGCTGCGATAAGAAACCAGAGCTGAGATCAGAGACTCGAGGTAGGTAACTTCTTTCGCCGTTTTATCAAAACTATGTTTTCGCGCAGGTTAGGAACATTTTCTTCGGCTGAGTTCAACTTATCGAATTGATTCTTTTTTTGTTCTTTAGAGGAATAGTTGCTGAATAGATTGACATTTTTTCAACCTCAAATCCGGTTTTTTCTAACCTCAAAACAAATGAGTGTGAATTCAAAAATGAGGGTGTGGGAACCTTCGTCCCATAAATTGAATTGCTGAGTGGAAAGGGCAAAAAAAATGTCATTTTGGAGAGGGGATGTGACTGTACAGAATAAAAAAAAAAATCATGAAATTACCTCGAGTGATTGTCGAGAAAAGGTACATCAACGATCATACAAAATTACATTGACTCACGAAGGCCCTTAGGATGCAGTCATGGCTAATAGCTGTGGGACCTCAGCGTACTCATCCCCTGAGACATCCGATCTTCTATCTGATTTGAAGGCTGAAGTTTTGAGGCTTGGGGAGCAGGTAGACCGTATTGAAGGTTAGGAGATCGCAAACCTGCAGGATCTGGCGAGACAGGCTGTTGAGGGGCCTAAAGGGTTGAAGGACGAGGTTGCAGCCTATATACAGAGGATCTTCCTAGGGGTTGAGGAAGCAACCACGGTGGGGCATCAGGGAGGGGTTTCCTCCCACATTGGTTCTGTGGTAGAGCAACAAAACAAGCAAAGGCAGGAATGCTAATGGATCCAAAGGCTGTGGTGGAAGTGTAGCTTGTGTAGCTACTGGAGGAAACTGGGGATGAACAAGTTTTGCCCTCTCCAAGAGTTTTAGGAATTTCGGGAGCCATTCTTGTCTGCTCCTAGCATCAAAGCATCAACTCTGGTGAGCCGGTAGTACCTCCAGCTTTCACCAGGGATTTCTCGCACAACATTATGTGCACACCAGTGCTTCATGATGTACTCCACTTGGACCAGACTGGTTATCTGGTCATCCTGAGCCTGTTGCTTCTATCACAGACCCCCCAAAGCATTGGTCCATGCGTACGAAATTTTCATCTTAAAAAAAAAGGCAGACTCGTATGCAAGCGTTAGGAAAACTATGGTTTATCTCAATCCTAAGGAGACCTATCGTTTGGAAGGACACACAAACACACACACACACATGAATTTCCTTCCGTTTTCTTTTTACTATTACTCATTTCAATGCAGACAAGATAATAGAAGTTTATTGTTTTCGGATTTTTCATCTGTGGAGCGATTTTTCTGTTTGATTTTTTAAAAATCGGTACGAATGTTTAATTCTACGCATAATAAAATATTCAGACTATAAATTGGATCATTACCATTTTTATAATGTGCAAATCATATACAACAATGTGCAAAATCTGTAAACATTGTATTAGACATTTATTTTGATAAAATTTATGGTCTAAATACTTTATTCTATGTAGAAATGCAATTTTAGCCGCTTTGATGAAATTTTCAGGGATTGTGCGAGTTAGGCTGTAGATGTTTCCTCCCAAATTTTAATTTCTACTTGTTATTAATAATCAAGTTTTTATTTTATTATAATTTGTTTACTACGTCTTATTTAATTGTTGTAATTTCACTAGTCGTACACATAATTATTTTTATTGATAATTTATTTCTATTTGTTTTCATTATCGAAACATCGAACAAAAATGAACCCCTGAATCATCAAGGCTTGATTAATGTTAATTTATCCATGAGGATAATCATATCCAGTTCACCTTGGACGATGTCACGCTTATTCCTGCATAACAACGAAATAGCTTATCATCTCAGGTTCGGAAAAAATTGAATTTTCCGCGGTTCCAATTTTACAAAGGTCGTTGAATCTTGAGTGTAACAACCTAATGATACTACTGTGAGTATAACATGCGGAATGCATTTATGTTCCAGCGAGCACATAATTGTGATCAAAAAGTGCGAGGATCTCATATTTTCATGTCAATAATGTCATACATACATACGTACGTATGATTATATGTATATATTTGTATTAGGATAATTTCAGGAAATATGTGATAGAATTGTGTTGACCTGAATTTACCTTTACAAACAAACAACTGTAGAATATTACAATAAAACAAGTAAATATCGCATAAGTACAACATACATCTCTCTATCTACGACACCTAAGCTCCTTGAGAAGCTGGTCATAAAGCAGCTCCAGGTCATATTCAAGCCTTTCATTGTGGTTGAGCGGCATGGCTTTATTAGTGGAAGCTCAACGGTGACAAATCTACTCTTATTCCAAGAATATGTTATGGAGGGTTTTCGCAGTGGCTGCCAAACAGACCTGGTACAAACCGATTTCTCCAAGGCCTTTGATAAGGTTTCACACACTCATCTAGTGAGCCTGCTTGGCTCCTTGGGGGTTTTTGGACCACTGCTTGATTGGTTGGCATCATATCTTTGTGATAGATGGCTGAGGGTGCGGGTTCGAGGTGCACTGTCTTCTCCATTTCATGCTTCCTCAGGAGTTCCGCAGGGCAGCCATCTTGGACCCTGGTGTTTCTTGCTGGCTATCAACAGTGTTATTGCCCACTTGGGTCCTGCCGTGCGTTGCCTGCTTTTTGCTGATGATCTGAAGATTTTCCGATACGTCACCTCGGTTGAAGACCGTGACATCGTTCAGCAGGCCATCACTGAACTGGAGAGATGGTGTGTGGTGAACTGCCTTTTTCTGAACCCATCGAAATGTTCTGTCATCTCATTTCATCGCTCAGTGGCGCCCCTTCAGTTTGTGTACACCCTTGGAAATGCACCTCTGGCTAGAAGGGATGAAGCTTTGGATTTGGGAGTTAAGTGCGACGGTCAGCTCACTTTCTCACGGCATATTGAAATGGTTGCCAGTAGCGCTATGCGCTCGCTTGGCTTTGTAAAGAGGCATCCCCGCGATTTTAGCCACGTTCATGCCATCGTTATGATTGTCCTTCCTATGCTGGAGTACGCCTCAACGATATGGTCTCCTTATTATGCCGTCCACAAATACCAAATTGAGCGTGTCCAAAATAAGTTCCTGCGGTATATTGCATTTAAGATTGGAATATCTTCGGATAACGTGGACTATCCATCACTCCTCAGGACCTGCAGACTCCAGCCCCTGGAAGTGCGGCGTGGCATGGCCGACCTGTCATTCCTCCACAAGCTTGTTAACGGCGTTATTGACTGTCCTCCGTTGCTGGCAGAAATTCGTCTCTCCATCCCTCGAATCTCAAGCCGTCAGCCTGAAATTTTTCACGTTCCTTTCTCTCCGACTAACTATCTTCTGAACCGTCCACTTCACCGCATCCCCCGTTCTGCAAACCTCTTCTTAAATTTAAATCCAGATTTCGATTTCTTCAATAGCCACCTTTCATCTCTAAAATCTATAGTGCTCTCTGCTCCCGCTTTGTTTTGACTCTTCTTCGTTTTGTTTTATTGTTGTTTCTGGTAAAACTGTTTGTTTTTTCTTGTTGTTTTTATTAGATGTGTAAATTATGTAACATATATGTAACCTATATTTTGCTGTAGTAAATTGGGCTTGCCCGTTAATAAATAAATAAATACATCAACAACAAGTAATACAAACAGTACAGTGCTGCAGTGTGTGTGTGTGTGTGTGTGTGTGTGTGTGTGCGTGCACCAAAAACTATTCAGCTAATTTCGAAAGTCTACCTACATACCGAATTTCAAGTTGACAGCTCCAAAATTGCGGCCTGTAGCGCCGAACAAATGTTAGCACAGTCAAAGTAGAGACTTACTTCGTTCGTCGGAGATGTTTTTTGAACTGCTGTTAGGTAGGGTGGAGGCACCGATAGTAGCCACCCCTGCCAGTAGTAGCCACCCATGAACTTTAGATTTGAAAAATAAGGATTGGCACCATCAAGACATTTGACATTAGCACCATTTTAAGCAGGAGATTTCAGCTGCGCATTCCAACCGTTCTCGCCATAATTAAGAAACCAGTGTGATTAACAACACGCCTTATAACCCAGATGGACTGCCAGTTGATCAGATGAGCTCCTCACCAACGGTTTTGTTTAAGGACGTAGTCCTTGTTTACCTCAATATTTCACTTCATTCTAGGACTTTTTGAGATAGTTGCGTTTTATTCACGTTCTTTGGTGATTTCTTGATGTATTTCAAGTTGTTTCACGTAGGATTTTAGACAATTAGGGTCATATTTGTGGGGTGGCTACTACCAGTTCTTGAAAACCTAGCAAATTTCTGTAGTAGCCATGATGTGGCCACTACTGAGTTTTCGTGTTTTTTTTTCACAATAAACATGAAAATAAGCTAGATTTTCATCAGGATCACAGTGATGTAATTAGTTTTTCTGAAAAATGAGAGGTTCCAGTAGTAGCCAGGAGGTGGCTACTGCTGGTCCCTAACAGTGGCTACTAATAAAGATTTTGGTGGCTACTACCAGTTCTTGAAAACCTTGCGAATTTCTGTAGTGGCCATGAGGTGGCCACTACTGAGTTTTCGTGTTTTTTTCATATTCAACATAAAAATAAGCTAGATTTTCATCAGGATCACAGTGATGTAATTAGTTTTTCTGAAAAATGAGAGGTTCCAGTAGTAGCCAGGAGGTGGCTACTGCTGGTCCCTAACAGTGGCTACTAATAAAGATTTTGGTGGCTACTACCAGTTCTTGAAAACCTAGCAAATTTCTGTAGTAGCCATGATGTGGCCACTACTGAGTTTTCGTGTTTTTTTTTTTTTGTTTTTTTTTTTTTTTACAATAAACATGAAAATAAGCTAGATTTTCATCAGGATCACAGTGATGTAATTAGTTTTTCTGAAAAATGAGAGGTTCCAGTAGTAGCCAGGAGGTGGCTACTACTGGTCCCTAACAGTGGCTACTAATAAAGATTTTGGTGGCTACTGCCAGTTCTTGAAAACCTAGCGAATTTCTGTAGTAGCCATGACGTGGCCACTACTGAGTTTTCGTGTTTTTTCATATAGAACGTAAAAATAAACTAGATTTTCATCAGTATCACAGTGATATAATTAGTTTTCCTGAAAAATGAGTATTTCCAGTAGTAGCCAGGGGGTGGCAACTACTGGTCCCTTACAGTGGCTACTACTAAAGATTTTGGTGGCTACTACAAGCGACAGATCTTGGTTTCCTTTTCTTCGATTTTTGCAAAACTAATCAACGCCTTCGATTTTTTAAAATAGCCATTCGATAGAGCAGGCATTGGGGAAAAGGAAAAATACAGGATTGGAAGAAAGAACGGGGAAATGGAGAAATTACGTTGTAAATACCGAAACTGGGCTGCTTAAGGGTGGCTACTACTGGTGCCTCTACCCTACCTGTAATAAAATACTGCTGTGTAGGTTTTGTCACCCAACCTGATTTCTTACTTATAAGTAATCTACCGCAGATTTCTGGTTGTTATGGCTATTTCGGAGCCGTCGCAAGGAGTGTTGGATATGCGGGCTGACACCAGAGGATTCGGAGAGAATCTGTCAAATGCCGCGATCATCGAGCCGCTGTCTAAACAAGTGCGGCACTTTATAAAATTCGACGTCGTCTCGAAACAGCAGGAGGTGATAAATGTTGGTCTGCCATCGATTTATTATTTTGGTTTTACCAATACACTATATTATTGTTCAGATTACCGTACTTGGGTTTGATGCATAGGGTAGAAAAAGGCACCACTCTACCATTTCTTAGTAGACTACTAGTCACATAATCGGAATAAGGGAGTTCCATGGGGAAATCCATGAGACTAGTTCAACCCCCGCCTCTGGAATTATACAGGGTGATTCCCTCGCAGATGCAAAAAAAAAAATTTGGGTGAAACTACATCAAAAATGGAGTAAAATGCCGCCAACTGCATATTTTTATCTCAATCCGTTCTCGAGATATGATTTTTTAAAGGTTTTTTTTTTTCAGGAAAACCGTGTTTTTTTCCTTTTAAACTCAAATTTCTCCACTTTACTTCATTCAATTTTAACTTTTGACCACATTTTCGGAATCAGCATTACATTTACTATAAGAATAGTGTACTTGGGTTCTTAAAAAGTACCATCCAAAGGCCCTCACATCAGCTCAAACATTGACGATTTTGACAAAAGAATATTTCTGAAAATCTTTAAAACTTTACTACTCTTCCAAAACGAATTCTGGAAACAAATCTCATGAAAACTGCTTCGTCTAATACTCTTTCTAAAGGTATAACCAAGTTTACTTTTATTTTGTTATTTAGTGGAGAAAATTATTTTTTAATGTTAAAAAATGTGGGTTTTTCAATGAAATTGTTGGTTTTCTCGAAAGATGACCCTCCATGAACCTACGAGTATGGGGTCGATTTCTATGTATTTTTTCACGCTGTATCGAATGGTAACATTTGTAGATCCCTCCAACTCCGTTATAACCGAGTTTTACAATTAACATCGCGAATGTTTAGTTTGTTTGTTACGCTTAAATGTATGTGTGTTATGGGGTAAACCTAGTTAATTAAGGTGTAAAACTCGATTATAACGTAGTTGAGAGATCTGCAAGAGTTTCCATTTGATCCAGTGAGAAAAAATACATAGAAAAATACATAACATAGAATTTCATTGAAAAACTCACATTTTTTAACATTAAAACATTATTTTCTCCCCTAAATAACAAAATAAAAGTAAAATTGATAATACCGTTGGAAAGCATATTAGATGAAGCAGTTTTCATGAGATTTGCCAGTTTCCAGGATTCTTTTTAAAAGAGTAGTAAAGTTTTAAAGATTTTTAGAAATACCATTTTTTCAAAATCGTCAATGTTTGAGCTGATGTGAGGGTCTTCGGATGGTACTTTTTAAGAACCCAAGTACTCTATTCTCATAGGAAATTTGACGCTGATTCCGATAATGAGGTCAGAAGTTAAAATTGAATGAGGCAAAGTGGAGAAATCCGAGTTTAAAAGGAAAAAAACACGGTTTTCCTGAAAAAACCTTTAAAAAATCATATCTTGAGTACGGATTTAGATAAAAATATGCGGTTGGCGGTATTTTACACCATTTTTGATGTAGTTTCACCCAATTTTTTTTTGTATTTGCGAGGGAATCACCCTATATTTCACCAAACTTTATTACATTTCTTTATATTCCACCGAGTTATCAGCAACAGTGTTATCAGTAAATTAGAGATAATCTGATACTCGTACTTTTAGTCAACATTCTTCTATTTCTATTCCAGATATTCGACCACACTAAACATTTTACCGAGATTTGCCCAGATTACGATTTAACTTATGTATGCAGCAAAAGGTCCTTCGTATGTCTATGGGCTCATGACTTCTTGAATATGACCACGTTCGAGGAGTAAGTCCCTGATCACCACTTAATTATTCGCATTTATTAATTAATCGTTTTTAATAAAGTTCATGAGCTACCTATATACATTCTATCTAAGGCGCGGTTCCCACTGGACCAATACGATAAGCGATGCAACATGAGCAATCTTTTACCACCCGATACGATTTTCATCTGTTTGAATAGGAAATCAGTCCAAAAAAGGCTCCTGGCTACGACCTTATCACTGGTCAGATCCTTAAGCATCTCCCGCGTAAAGCCATTGCAAAAATAACCATGATTATTAATGCAATTATAAAACACCGTTTGTTTGGGCCACCTCAATTACTTTCAACCAGACTTCGACACGCTGGGGGTCTATAAATATATATCTAGTTTTTTTTGTGGTTCGAGCTAGGATTAAGGGGGGCATGGTATGATAAGAGTCGATGACAACGATAAAGTCCAGCAGCAGGTTGCAACCGAAGATGTCCCTTCTCCTCCTCCCAGTTTTGATCCACCTCTTTCTCTTTCTGCGAATCTCACAAAGGCAGTTCACATCGAGCGCTTGGCCAAGCAACTATTGCTCAAATTTACGTTAAAATAGCACGTGTTTCCTCGAAATTTGGAGAGGTCATCAGTATCCTCTACCAAAACCGCCACTATTAGTGACTGCATTACCACGGGTCATCAGTATCCCGAACTGCAGACCGGCGACATTCAAATTTCGCCAGAATTTGTCTTGAAATCTGGTGAAAGGTGCCATCAGAGGTTGGATCAATCCCCCCGGAATTCCGTTGAAGCCTTCCCTTGGATCGTCAGCCGCCATCATCACTATCACGGTCAGATCTTCGCCATTATGTTTCTTTATTTTTCTAAAAGGGACAATTTCAGTTTAATATATTAAACTAATTATTTTTGTCACTTAGTTTACGCGGGGAGCTCTCCTAGATTTTGTTATATAGAGAATTCTTTTGCATTGGTTTGTACCATACCTAGAAGTATAAATGTTTTATAATCCATCTCCGAAAATTTGTATTTTTCTTGTGTAATTATCCTAGGTTTCCAATCTTCTGATTTTGAGTCTTTCTCTTCGAAAAAGATCCACGTTGGCCAAGGCCAAACATTTGGTAGCAGAGCGTGGTTCTTTCAGAAAATCATTTTTTATTGAGACACAATTTTTGTTGAATCGTAGATAGTCGATCTAATTTTCATATTTAAATAAATGAACATAAACATTTAAAAAAAAACGCTTCCACATTGCGCCTTTGTAATTTTATAATTGAAATTGATTTTAGTTAAGTACTTATTAATTATTTTGTCATATATGTCTTCTTTACCTATATTGCTAATTTTCTGTCTTGTGTACGAGTCAAGTTGTAGTTGCTAAAATTCTTCTGGGGTGTCTAACTTTTATTCAATATTGTATTTGCGTGTTTGGGAGAATTGAGGTGTCCCAGTTATTTCATTAATCCCGTTAAATTTAAAATTAACTTCCCGATCCTTCATTCCCAAAATGCCTTCTGTCACCGAGGTTCTGGCGAAATCCAAGTTACTTAAACGTAAAATGAAAGCAGCTACCAACGAAGTGGCATCCATTGCGGAAAAGGCTCAAGCATGCCTAGAAAACCCAAATTTAGAATCGGAATTCAAAGGGGCTTACCGTACTCTGGAAAAATATTATTCGAAATTTGAAAATATTTGGGACGAGCTTCAAGACTTACACGATGAGGTAGAGGTCGAAAAAGATGAAGAAAAGCCTGTTTTTCCGGGCACCTATTATACTGGTGTCTTAGCTACAGTTCGTAAACATTACGTTGAATCAAATACTGCGTACGAAATACTGTCAGCGCGCAATACAAGTTTTCATAGTGTGGCCAATACCTCAACGCATGAAGCGAAAACTTCAAATCACCTCCCGGCAATCTCTCTCCCGAAATTCGATGGTCATTTGCCGAAATGGCCGAGTTACAGAGACACGTACCTCTCTTTAGTACATGAGGATAATACAATTCCCACTATGCGTAAATATCATCATTTGATATCTTCGCTAGTCGGACCTGCGCGAGCGGTAATTAAACACATTCCCCTGGAAGAGTCTCAGTATGAAAATGCGTGGGATGCAATTTTGAGGGCATTTGACAACAAGAGAATGCTCGCGTCAGCATATTTGAACCAATTATTAAATTATAAATCGATTCATCCAAAATCCACTCTTGAATACTTTCGAATGTTTTTGAACGAAATATCCGAAAATGTTTCGGCATTTCAAAGCCTAAAAATTCAAAATGAATCTAATTTTATACTTTTTCATATAGCTATGAAGGCACTTGATCAAAAAACGCGAGAAGAATTTGAACTGGGTTATGATAAACAAGCTTTTCCAGATTTTAAGGATCTTAGGGAATTCATCACGAAAAAGGTCAATGCCTTACAATTAGCTGGTGCGAGTAACTTTGTACTTGACAGCAAAAATGTTGGACAGTCGATGTCTGAACAAGCGAAACCATTTGCGAAAAAACTCACAAAATCACTTTTGGCGAGTGAAACCTCTCTCCCTAAAAAGGAGATAGAAACGCCTTTCCCTAAAAAAGATACTGCAAAGTCTGCGGTATGGAAATGCCCTGTGTGCCATAGCCAAAAATCTCATAATCTGTTCCACTGCATCAAATTTGTTGGAGCATCAGTCGAATCACGTCTCCAGTTTTTGAAAAATTGGAAAGGATGTTTAAATTGTCTAAACGAATCCCACATCACAGAAAATTGTGGTTCGAAATGGCGCTGTAGTTTTTGTAAAGAAAAACACAACACGTATTTACATATCAATAAAAACTCTAAAGACAAGTGTACGTCCGATTATTCTGTTCAGAAACAGAAAAAAGATTCAGAGGACACCGTAAACTTGAATGTTTGCAATGACACTCAACCGAATATTTTGTTGGGTACAATGTTGTTGGAAATCCGTGATCAAAACGGTAGATTTCAACAAGTTCGCGCGGTCCTAGACCCAGGCTCACAAAATTCATTTATGACTGTTCGCTGTATGAACAAACTTGGTCTAAAATCTCACAAATTTCCAAGGCGGATAAGCGGAATAGGACAATCGATATTTGATGGCGCCAAAGGTGAAGTATTGTGTACAATAAGGCCGATTCGTACTGAATCCCCTGAGCTTGAAACTTCTGCAGTGGTTGTCAATAATATCTGTTCATTTCTACCCAACCGTTCAGTTGATAAAAAATATCGTGAACAATTGACTTCTTTTCAACTTGCTGATCCTAAATTTTGGGATCCTTCAGCCGTGCAATTTTTATTGGGAGCTGATCTCTTCACAGACGTAATCACAGGAGCCCCGATACAATTAGAATATGGACTCCCAAAACTGCTTCCTTCAATATTTGGCTACATTGTGATAGGAAAGATAGACCAGATGGACCCGAATGATGCTGATATTTCTCTATTTTCTGCCATTAACATTGATGATGATATTAGCCACTTAATGTCTCGATTCTGGGAAATCGAAGAAGTCGAAATTCCAACCCCCACAATGTCTGAGGAAGATTTGAAATGTGAGGATCATTTCAAAAATACTCACTATCGACTTCCGAATGGGAGATATGTCGTTGGATTACCATTTCGTGATGATGAACCATTAATTGGAGACTCATCAAGTGCAGCCATGAAACGGTTCCGAAATTTAGAAACTAAGTTCAACAACAATCCTCAATTGAGAGAGACCTATAACGACTTCATGTTGGACTATCTAGTGTTAGACCACATGAACACAACAACCAGACCTTCTAAGTTTATAATTCCGCATCATGGCATCACAAAAGTTGACCGAGGTAAGGTTAAATTGCGGGTGGTCTTCGATGGGTCAGTGAAATTAGCTGATGGTACTTTAAATGAAGCTCTTCTAGTTGGACCGAAACTTCAGAAGGATATCAGGGAAATCCTAATGAATTATCGAACTCATCGCTACGTATTTGTAGCTGACATTACCCAATTTTATCGTCAAATCAGAATAAACTCGGCTGACCAACCATATCAGCACATATACTATCGTTTTGATCAATCTGAGCCAATTCAAAAATACGCTTTGCAGACTATTACTTATGGCCTATCTTGCTCACCGTATCTCGCTTGTAGAGTCATAGCTCAACTACTAATTGATGAAGGAAATGAGTTCCCATTAGCCAAAACATCACTGTCTAGGGACATCTATGTTGATGACATAGCAACAGGTGCGTCAACAGTTTCCGAAATTTTAGACTTACAGTATCAGACGATTCAACTTCTAAGACGTGGTGGATTCGAACTGAGCAAATGGGCAAGTAATGTGCCGGATATTCTACAAAAGGTCCAAAATGAGGGTAGTGAACCAATCAACGAATCTTTCACAATTACACCGGACAATGATCAGTCATTGAAAATTTTAGGTATGTTATGGGATCCAGTGACTGATTGTTTTTCATACAGCATAACAAGACCCAAAGTTGCTACTACGAAACGGCTAATGCTATCAACTATTGCTAAAATATTTGATCCCATAGGTTTTCTTTCACCTTCCACTATTCTCATGAAAATCATAATCCAAGATTTATGGAAATTGAAATTGAAATGGGATCAAGTCGTTACGGAAAAAATTTCGGAATTGTGGGAAATTTTCATGAATGAACTAAAATATTTTTCAACTATAAAAATACCCCGGTTTGTTGGATCAGAAATTCCTTTTCAACATCACTTTGTCGGGTTTTGTGACGCATCGAATCAAGCGTATTGTGCGATGATATTTTTACGCACAATATGTGATTCTGGAATCAAAGTTCATCTCTTAATCGCAAAAACCAAAGTGGCACCAGTTAAACAAATTTCCACGCCACGATTGGAATTATGTGCAGCCCTGTTGCTGGCTAAATTGGTAAATTCCCTCAAGGAATTTCGGAAAATGTTGCCACCAACGAGCTTGAAAAATATCAATTTTACCGACTCAACAATTGTTTTAAGCTGGCTAAAGATACCTTCTTATGATCTCAAGACATTCGTCGGAAATCGAGTCACTCAAATTCTTGAATTTACTGAAGCAAGTTCATGGAGACATGTCATATCGGAGGAAAATGCCAGTGACTGCGGGTCTCGCGGCATTCTACCTTCTCAACTACTGAATGAAACTATCTGGTGGAATGGTCCCAGCTGGCTTCACATTCCCGAAGATCAGTGGCCTTCATCTTCAATTCCCCACCTCAAAGATATTCCGGAAATTAAGAAGAATGCTATAGTGTTATTTACAAATGAGAGCACGTCAGTTTTCATTCAGTGGATTTCACGGGTGTCATGCTTTCGAAAGTTGTTGCGGTCTGTAGCATGGATAAAACGCTTAATAAAAACCCGGAAAACCGAGAAGTGCTGCTCAGGTCCAATTCGAGAAAATGAAATCAATGAAGCACTCATAATATGTGTGAAACATGTTCAAGAATTTTATTTTTTCAAAGGTCGAGATCCTAATCAGGCAATTTCATCATTTGCTCAAATGAGTCCCTTTATTGATGATAGCGGTGTCCTTCGCGTAGGTGGCCGTTTAAAAAACGCCAACATCAACTACGCTCATAAACACCCGATACTATTGCCTAATGATGCTCATTTCACTCGAATTATGGTAGATTATCACCATCGAGTTTGGAATCATCCGGGTCCTGGCTTACTCCAGGCACTCATTCAGACAAAGTTTTGGGTACCCTACCTCCGCAGGTTGGTGAGAAAACGAAATTTTTTATGCCTCACCTGTTATAAATCGAGGGCGAAACCGCATGTTCCACGGATGGGAGATTTGCCATCCTCTAGGTTGCAAGGTGGGCGGGCGTTCCTGCACATAGGTGTTGATTTTGCCGGTCCGTTTACGTTAAGGGAATCACTTCGCAGGAAGGCATCACTGAGTAAGGTCTACATGTGCGTTTTCGTATGTATGTCCACAAAGGCCATACACCTGGAGGCGGTCACCAGCCTCAGCACGGAAGCGTTTCTTGCTACCCTAAATCGCTTCATTTCTCGGCGAGGAGTGCCAGTCGCCATTTATTCCGACTGTGGGACCAACTTTGTGGGTGCAGCCAGGCTGTTGGGAGAATTCGCAACATGGTTTCGTGACCAATCTACTCAAAACGCTCTCATTCATCAAGCCACCAGAGTTGGGTTCTCATGGCACTTCAACCCTCCACATGCACCACATTTTGGAGGACTCTGGGAGGCCGGAGTTCGGTCAGCAAAGACTCATCTAGTGAAAATCGCTGGGAAAACTCCCCTGACTTACGAAGAGTTTGCCACCCTGTTGGCTAGAGTCGAAGCAGTGCTAAACTCTCGCCCATTGTGCCCTCTATCAAACGACCCATCGGAAAACGATTACTTGTCCCCTGGACATTTCCTCATAGGTGGACCAATACTCGGATTACCAGAACCATCTCTCCTCGATGAAAGAGAAAATCGTCTTTCAAGATGGCAACTCATATCCCGAATGACAGAGGAACTTTGGGTACGGTGGAGACGAGAATATTTATCTACGCTCCAGAAACGAACAAAATGGACAGACGAGAAGCCCAGTCTTGAAGTGAACGATCTAGTATTGCTACGTGACTCCACTGCCACTCCTCTTCACTGGCCCATGGCAAAGGTCACATCAGTGCATCCTGGAAATGATGGACGAGTCCGAGTCGTCACAGTTAGAGCTGGAAACAGTGAATATAGCCGTCCAGTTGCAGACCTCATACCTTTACTTCCTTTGAAAGAAAATCCTTATCCTGATCCTTAAAATTTGTATAAAAACATCCAAATTTGGTGGGCGGGATGTTTGGGCCACCTCAATTACTTTCAACCAGACTTCGACACGCTGGGGGTCTATAAATATATATCTAGTTTTTTTTGTGGTTCGAGCTAGGATTAAGGGGGGCATGGTATGATAAGAGTCGATGACAACGATAAAGTCCAGCAGCAGGTTGCAACCGAAGATGTCCCTTCTCCTCCTCCCAGTTTTGATCCACCTCTTTCTCTTTCTGCGAATCTCACAAAGGCAGTTCACATCGAGCGCTTGGCCAAGCAACTATTGCTCAAATTTACGTTAAAATAGCACGTGTTTCCTCGAAATTTGGAGAGGTCATCAGTATCCTCTACCAAAACCGCCACTATTAGTGACTGCATTACCACGGGTCATCAGTATCCCGAACTGCAGACCGGCGACATTCAAATTTCGCCAGAATTTGTCTTGAAATCTGGTGAAAGGTGCCATCAGAGGTTGGATCAATCCCCCCGGAATTCCGTTGAAGCCTTCCCTTGGATCGTCAGCCGCCATCATCACTATCACGGTCAGATCTTCGCCATTATGTTTCTTTATTTTTCTAAAAGGGACAATTTCAGTTTAATATATTAAACTAATTATTTTTGTCACTTAGTTTACGCGGGGAGCTCTCCTAGATTTTGTTATATAGAGAATTCTTTTGCATTGGTTTGTACCATACCTAGAAGTATAAATGTTTTAGAATCCACCTCCGAAAATTTGTATTTTTCTTGTGTAATTATCCTAGGTTTCCAATCTTCTGATTTTGAGTCTTTCTCATCAAAAAAGATCCACGTTGGCCAAGGCCAAACACCGTTGCATTCCTCAGTTGTGGAAGATTGCCGAGGTCATAATGATTCCTAAACCTGGAAAGCCTCCCACGGAGCCAAGTTCGTACAGACCAATCTCACTTCTACCAGTATTATCAAAATTATTTGAAAAACTAATCCACAAGCGACTAGTACCCATAATCGAAGAACGTAAGCTGTTCCCAAGGCACCAGTTTGGCTTTCGACAGAAACATTCCACTATCGATCAAGTCCATAGAATAACACATATAATTGAACAAGCCTTGAGGAAAAGAAAGTCTGCTCACCGTCTTCCTAGACGTCGCTCAGGCGTTTGACAAAGTTGGGCATGAGGGACTCAACTACAAGCTGCGCAAAAATCTACCAATAAAGTATGCTGAGCTGCTTCAGTCTTATCTCACCAATCGCTATTTCAGAATAAAGCAAGAAGACGCCTACTCAGAGCCAAAGCTAATCAAGGCAGGAGTCCCACAAGGGAGTGTTCTTGGACCGCTCTTGTATGTCCTTTATACCAGTGATCTCCCAGAAATTGGAATGAACACCACAGCCACCTTCGCAGATGATACAGCGATTTTGGCAGTCGGAGAATGTAACACTGAATCCACCAACAAGTTAGTGGACAGCAAAATGGAGAATCAAATGAAATGAATGAATGAAATGAAAAAATGGTTTATTCCTTTCAATTACATAGGTGGGCAAAAAAACCAATAAATACATCAAGGAATTACCCCACACAAAGAGAATAACTCCGAGCTGTGTGGGGGAGTACACTTCCTAACTAATGAAAATTAATTTTTTAAATATTTAAACATTAAACAAAAGATATCCAAAAAATAAAAATAAAAGAAAGTTACACTTATATTTAGCGATAAATACTTATAAACATTGAATAATTTCGTTCCGGTCCTATTCCAATAAGCCATGTAAAAACTATTTTTTTAAACTTTTGTCGGGTATATAATAGTGGTGAGCGGATGGCAACTGTTGCATTGCAGAGAAGAATCGGGAGATTAAAATGAATATGATTATTTGATTTAAAAAGTCGGGAACGAGGAGCTGAATGGATGGCCAAGCTATATTGACGTGTCTCAGCATGATTTGCTTGCGAACTGTCGGAAAACTGAAACCAACCAGTATGTTTGTGATAGAACATCAGGGCTGATTTTGCATATAACTGTTTCAACGAAAGAATCTTAAGGGTATTAAACAGATCGACTGAAGGGTAGCGTTTATTATGATGTGACATCACCTTGAGGATAGCCTTTTGCATTACGTAAAGAGATTCTAAATTACTTTTCCAGGTCCCTCCCCAAGCTATAATACCAAAACAAAGAATTGGCTGGACCAACGCCTTATACAACATGATTAGAAATTCAAGTCTTAAAAATTTACGAATATTGTAAAATAAGTATAAGTATTTCCTCAACTTCGGAACCAGCATGTTGATATGAGGGCACCATGAAAGTTTTTCGTCTACCAACAACCCCAGATACCTCAGGTCAGTGACACGCTCCACAGACTGGCAGTCACATTGGGTCACATCAGAAACCCTACACAAGTGCAATTTCAGCTCGTCATTCGAGTTAATTGAGCCTTCAGATCCTCTGCCAGCTGACAAATAGATGAACTTTGTTTTATTTATATTGAGAGAGAGTTGACGATTAGAGAGCCATTGGTATAAATTTTTTAAATCCTCACTTGCTTTCCTCAAGACATCAATTTTAGATTTGGCCTCACACAAAAGAGCGATGTCGTCCGCAAATAGATACAACTTACCATTTAGGGGGATCTGAGTAATGGCATTAATAAAAATCAAGAACAAAACAGGACCCAGCGTGCTCCCCTGAACCACTCCATACTCAACTGGAAGTTCTGCACTGTCAATCCCCTCAACTCTGGTCACCTGCCGCCTCCTGTCCAAATAATGGTTAAACCAGGCAAACTCCGCACCCACTATTCCGAAATCCCTGAGAGTGGATAATAGCATGGAACGATTGACCGAGTCGAAAGCCTTGGCTAGGTCCAAAGTTACCAATATACCCCTGTATCCTCTGTCAAATACTTGATGCATCTCTTTAGTAATATGATACAGCGCCTCATCAACACCTGTGCCCTTTCTAAAGCCAAACTGATTTACTGAAATCAATTCATTAATTTCGAGGTACGTGACCAATTGAGTCTGGACCCATTTTTCAATTATTTTAGAAATGATGCTCAAGAGAGATATCGGTCTGTAATTGGCGTAGTCCATCTCAGAGCCTGCTTTGTGCAACGGTGTAACACGCGCAATTTTGAATAAATCTGGGAAGACAGATTGAGAAATGCTCAAGTTAACGATATGCAATATTGGTTGTTTCAACTGGCTCAAATTTTTGGAAATATAACTGTATAGAATATTATCTATACCTGGGGCAGACCCTCCATTGATATGTCTGAATATTTCCTCGAAGTCAGAATCCCCCATGTTTCGCAGGGTGAACCTAGTATCAACGGTCCTGCCAAGATAAATGAAACTAAGTCGGTACATGTCGATTTCACCAACAAGAGAATCGAGTATATTCCGGTACATTTCATGGGAAAAGTTATTCCGAATGCTAATGAAGCCAAATACCTAGGCATGACACTGGACGCCAAACTTAGATGGAAAGCCCATGTCAAGAAAAAGAAGGAAGAACTCCTTCTAAAATTCAGAAAAATGCATTGGCTAATGGGGAGACGGTTGAAGTTGTCAATCCAGAACAAGCTAACATTGTATAACCAAGTCCTTATACCAGTCTGGACTTATGGAGCTCAGCTTTGGGGCTGTACGGCTCAGTCAAATCGAGACATCATCCAAAAATTCCAGAACAATGTGCTAAGAACGGTGGTCAATGCACCATGGTACTTTCGAAACGAACGTCTCCATCATGAGCTTCGGATCGAAACAATAAACGATGCTATAAAGCGACAAGCTGTGAGACACCTACAGCGGTTAAGATGTCACATCAACGAGGAAGCTGTCCAACTCCTTGATACAAGTGATATCATCAGAAGATTGAAGCGTACCAAACCACTCGACCTTGCTTACTTGTGAAGCAGTGAAGTGAAACATCCACCATAATCAACAAAACTCAGTGATGTATCTTAGTTTTTAATTAAAGTCCATATTTTCAAAATAATATTGTTAATAAGTAATACTTGGTGCAATAAAGAATATTGAAAAAAAAAAAATCTGTTTGAATGCGATAAGCGATTCGATAAGTAACGCGATCCTGATTCGACGCCGATCACTCATTATTGTGAGAAAGTTACGCAAGAAACCAATCCAGTGCTCACTGGCAAGATCGCAATACTACACCGATAATTATCGGAATGGCCAGGGTTAGGGTAGCTCCAGATGTAGTATTGTTCGACACGTCCGATCAAAAGGATTTTCAGGAGATCTGTGAACACCAAGTTATCAATAAAAAGTCCAGTCATGCAGCATGACCCCATGAGCGAATTTTTGGAGGAATCTTCGACATTTCAGTCGCTATTGATCGTGTAGAGAAATTTTAGTTTATGATTTTGATAGACAAACATGGAATCAAATTATTAAGAATAATTAGGAGGTACTCATACTTTGTTATTATTAAACTAATATTGTAGATTTAAAGACAAATGTAGGTAAATATTCATAGATTTCGATGTCCAATGTGGTCAGTATTGAAGGCAGTTGAAAACTTAACAGTATCCTATCATAACATCATCAAATTTTGACATAAAGTTGGTTGAAATTGGTATAAAATTGGTAATACAGGGATACTTCCATAAGAGTAGTTCAATCTGAATTTGGACAATGTTTCATGCAAATATTACCGATTTTTACAACTAGCGAACGGCATTATTTCGATTTTTGACTGATTTTTCAACTTTGAAATTTTTGAAAACTTGATACATATTCTTATAGGAAATTTTACGCTGATTCCGAATATACCACATGTTAGTATGCTGAAAAAATTATTTCGCACAACAAATCGCAAAAAACAGGCTATTTTGAAATTTTTGACTCTACGGGCAGTTATCGTCTGGAATGACACATACATACATACATACATATATACATACATACATATATACATACATACATATATACATACATACATATATACATACAATTTTTTTTTTTTTTTTTTTTTTTTTTTTTAAGAAACCTCCCCTCAAAGACGGAGGGGGCACGCCATTAAATTGAAAAATAAACAAATAAAATAAAAAAGTGGGGAGGACGCCCAGGTTTACCCGACGCCGGCTCAAGGGATAAGGGAAGTTGTAGGACGCGGAGGAAGAATGGGATGAAAGGATGTGCCCCTATAAAATGACCACCAGTTCAAGTAAGAACCCCTCAGGACGCGGGTGGTGATACCACGGAGTACTCCTGCCGAGATGCCCAACTCGAGTAACTCCGTGGCGCTTTTCCCGCACCACACCCCGCGCCATGACACGGTCGCGGCAATGACCTTGATGTTATTAGGTGCCACTCCTTTTAGCTCAGATATCGCATGGCGCAGATCATTTCTATCATATTTACTTTTCTTAGCCCGCCAGGTCTGCTCCATGTCCACGCTGCCACTGACAACCTGGACATCCAGGATTATGGCAGACCCATCGGGCTTGATCGCGACGATATCTGGCTTCTTGCCCCGGTCACTCGGCATGTGGTATAGTCTCTCCCTTTCGACATCCCAACCGCTAGATGACAAAGCACCTGCTATCTGCTTGGCAACCGCATCGTGACGTAAAATGCGGCCACCGTGAGTACGAGGACACTGCTGCACCACATGATATAGATTCTCATTTTTACCCCGACAGGCACGGCAAAGGGTGTCAACTGTCCCGCGACTACTCCTCGAACACCTCACCGAGGTGGCTAACGTAGCCACCCGGACGGCGTGAAAATGGCGATAGTCGCGGGCCCCAATGCCCTCTGAAGCCCATTCCACCCACGGAGTAGAAATGGGGGATTCAGAGCACTGTCGGAGTTCTTTACCATCTACTGACTCATGCAGTGCAGCAGCGAACTCAGCAGATGAGCTGGGTTTTGGAGCAGTTGGTGTTGCTCGATCGCACCACAACAACTGCTGCTGGACAAAGTCCAGGTCAGCAGCAGTGCGGGCGACCTCCCAGCTCGAGCCCCTAAGGGCAAGCAGGCGCTGGCGGCGTAATGATGGGATGCTGGCAGAAAGAGAGACAATACCGAGCCCACCGGCCTTGACCGGTGCGTGGATGTAAGCACTTGGGACACCAGGTGGAAAGCCTAGCCAAGAGCGCACAGCAGAGCGAACTTCACGATCTAACTCAAGCAGCCTCCCCGCAGTAAGCCTGCCAAAGACTAACCCATAGGTTAGCTTTGGCAGTGAGTACGTGCGAAGGAGGTGCAGCTACCGCTGTGGCTTCAATGGAGCCTTGGTGACACGAGCTAATGCTCCACTAAGGTCCACACGGCTTGCGGCAATGGTTGCAACACCCATGAAGTCGACTCCAAGGTACCGCCAGACCTCCAGCACGGATCGGGCAGGGATGGAAGTTTGTCCTAAGACAAAACACTCCTCATCCAGCACCTTCACCTTATGCTGGCGACCGGACGGGACCAAGGAGACCGACCCACACTTAGCTGGGTTTACCACCAAACCACACCTGGCTAGCTGCTCAGCAAATGCGTTGAGGGAGATCTGCAAGCCCTCACGGGTTTCTGCGAGTAGGATGACATCATCAGCAAAAGCCAATGCACCTACTCGCACCCCAGGGGCGAGATCAAACCCTATTTCAGCTGGCAGCTTACCCAAGGCCGTATCCACGACCAGGTTAAAGAGGAGTGGCGACAGAGGATCCCCCTGGCGTACCCCGCGCCCAATAACAACATCCCCTGACATCTCACCTCGTGCCTCGAAGACCGTCACGCCTTTGTGGTACAGGCAGGCAACATACTCAATCAAACGAGCAGGTGCCCCGACACCACGAAGACAATCGGTCAGGGCAGAGTGGCTAACTGTGTCAAAGGCCTTAGCGACGTCCAGAGCGGCAAGATGGAGCTGCCGTTTCTTGGTACGGGCCAGCGAAATGACAGTTTGGAGAATTGTTAGATTCTCCGCTGTGCCATCCGCTGGCCGAAATGCTCTCTGGACGTCACCTATGACACCAGCCACTTGGAAGCGAGATGCCAGGATATTTTGGAAGTGGCGGAAAACTACCGACAATATAGAGATCGGACGGTAGCCCCCAGGCCCACACCAGTAATCCACAAACTCCTGGAGAGGGGGCATGACTTGTTCATCCCCAGCTCCCTCCAGTACCTCCGCAGCTGCACGAGCCGGATGCTTCCTCCACAGTCTCTGGACACGCTGGTATTCCCGCCTTCTCGCTTGCTTAGCTGCTCTGCGACCTCCACGAGGCACCACATTAGGAGGAACTCCTCCCTGGTGCCTCGCCACGGTCGCTTCCTCAACCTGCGGGAAGATCCTCTGCACATAGGCCGCGACCTCGTCCTCCAAGCTATTTAGCCCCTCAACAGCCCGCCTCGCCAGACCCTGCAGGTAGGCACTCTCATAACCAACAATGTTGCCTACCTGCTCCCCGAGCCTCAATACTTCAGTCTTCAAGTCTTCAAAAAGACCGGAGGTCCGGGGGGAGGATTGCTGAATGGCGGGCTGTTGTCCCACGCCTGTCGGAGATGCGGGAGAGGCCCCACGGCTATTTGCCAGGATTGCATCCTGGACAAGCTGCTTATAGTGGGGCCTCAGGCGAAGAGATTGAATGGCAGAAAGCGTGCGCATGGGAAAACGTGCTTACAAGAAAACATTTATGTTTCGTACCCCATTACGCACAGCCTCTGCCTCCTCTGCTGCCATTCGCCGCAAGTCCTCAGAAGCATACCTGGGCCGCTCTCGCTCTATATCTATTGCAGCGTTGGCCTGTACAGGATGCTTCTGCCAGACGTGGGCACTGAGGCCACGCTTGGTGCTGAAGGCTCTCTCACAGTGGGCACACTGGTGGACATTTACAGGGGTCGTGGAAGAGGATGAGGGATAGGAAGACGAGGATGAAGAAGAGGGAGAGGATGGCCGACGCCCCTGCCTGGGGCGCCCCCGAGCGCCTCCCCTAGAACCCCGCGAGCCAATGGGCCCGGGGGGGTTATGAGGCTCTATTTCATTGTTTTCCATAACGAGGGAGACGGTGATTAAGGGTCGGGAGACCCATTGACATGAGCCTCCCCCCTAAGCGCCAGAGGGTCATTCTGCCACCTTCTGGTAAACCAGAAGGTGCCCGGGTTGCACGACGGGGACGTATGACCATGACTTGGGTAGGGATATGAAGGAGCTCCGAAGAGATAAAAACACCAACAGTTACCCTACCCCAGCAACCCTATATACATACATACATACATATATACATATATACATACATACATATATACATACATACATACATACATACATACATACATACATACATACATATATACATACATACATACATACATAAAAAAATGCGTTAAACTTTGGAATATGGTTCAGAATAGCCTGAAACGGATTTCTGCATAAAATGTTTTCAAAAATTCACATTCTACAAATTTTGAGGCGAGAGCAATAGCTTAATTTTCTTCAAAAATTCGCTAAAAGCCAATATTGTGTTGAGAAATTAATTTTGTTTACAAAATTTCTGAGGTTTAAATCGAATTTTCAAAACCATTTTAGTATATTATTCATGGGCCATGTAATTGGGATTCAACAAAGATTCTATTTCTTTTTCTAGCGGGCGACCAACGGTGGTTTGGAAGTATTGGTTGGAACCGGCTGAACTCGTGATGTATGTCGATATCCATTTTGAAGGACTGATCGTCTCGACGAAGGACCAAGTTCGCAAGTTTGATGCTACACTATCTGGAGTTCTGAAAACATATATAAGTGAGCATTGCGCCCTTTTTTGATTTTGTCCTATAATATATAAAGCCCTACAGATGAAAATAGAGGGTGACAATATTGATTAAAAGTTAGTTCTTTAATTAAACATTCAAGGTTAATTAGGTTGCGAGAGACACGAATTGAGAGCTAATATGCGATCTTGCTGTTTCTGGGTATCATCACCTCAACAACTGTCACTACAGGCCGATCTGGTCCTTGGCTTCCTTGATCGCCGCGCCAAGATGTGCGTGAAATGTCTTCTTGTAGGAGGAAGCAAGCAAGCAATATCTGCATTAGTTCTTATCCTGAGTTTCCTACGCTCCAAAGATTTTCCTTGGTATCTCCTTCTCGAACAAACCAAGATTTCCTGACCACCGCTCGTAAGGGTTAAGGCTTCAGTACCACAGCAGGCTAACGCAGTGTCCTACGTGGATTTGCCGCACGCGTCAATGCGTTCAGGCGTTTACGCGTTTAAATGGCGGACCAATGAAATTTGCGAAATTTGTCACGTGACCATGCCCGCGCGGCGACGCGACGGCGTTGAACGCTTCGGTTTGATTTTCAAACAAGTTTGATTTTTATCGCGTTCGCCGCGCGTCAAACGCGATTATATGTTGTTTTTCTAACCTCTTTCGACATTTTGAACTCGTTTTCGTACTTTTTCCGCACGTTTCCTTCTGTGATAATGGAGTTAGCTGATATAGAAACGGCCTTCTACATTTGTTACACTTATTATACAGCTTTATCGGGAGATGCCCAGTTTCGAAGAAAATTACTTACAATATATTGTTTATTGTTCCAAGACAATCGTAAAAAGGTTTGAATCATGCTCATGTGAGTAAATTTTATTAATTATTCAGAGTATATTTACCTATTGCAATTTTTCTGGAAATCTTTCTTGTAGTTCCTATTATTCTGCCATACAAATAAACTTTTGGATTCTACCAAATATTTGTTCTTATCCTTTTTTTAAATCATTGTACCTATTCAACGAATTAAAATTCTTGTTGAATATAAATGGTTAAATTCTTGCTTAATTTTGTTCACGATGTAATCGAAGGTTTTTACTGTCATTCTTGCATATGATTGAAAGTGTTATTTTATTTCCCACAATTTGGATTATAAGTAGGTTTTAGCATACAAAAAAGACCTTTAAACTATCACTGATCAAATTAATCACTGAAATTAGTGGTAATTGAAAGGTATTTTTTATATGTATGATAAAACCTCATTATCTAAGATTATCACACAAAATCTTCAGAAACTCTTCCAAGATTATTGGAGTATAAGCGATGAAATTCACCGAACTCGCTCTGGCTGTCATGTATTTCCTCGGTCGGTCTCCATTTTTTATTTTTATTATTTACAGCTAAATAATAGGAAAGAGCTGTTGAGCTGGTCAGCAGCTCAAACTTGTTGATCGACGGCATGAATGCAAAATCAAATTGAAAAAATGAACTTGAAAACACAAGTGATAAGAACAGAACAGGTTAACTAGCTAAACTACGAAGCGTTTTTGCGTTGCCATGTAGGACACCTTTTTTTTTCGCCACGCGGCATGACGCGGCAACGCGCTGACGCTCGTCTTTAACGCGCAGCTTGACGCTCGCGGCGGATCCACGTAGGACACTGCCGATAGGCCGTCACCAAAACTTTGTACAGCATCACATTATATGTGGCTCTCCTGAGAATGCTTGATTCAATATTCTTAACTCCTGGTCATTATTCTACTATCAGTCACACTAGACTAGACACATGTAGCATGAGACTGCAACTTTTTTCCGTGATTGGCTGAATGCTATGGAAAAGGAGAAGTGCAAATCGAGAAGAATAGTTCATTGATTTTTATCTTTCTCGAGTTTTTGACATTGCAAGAGTATCGAATTTATGAATTCTACTCAAATCAGAGATCGCCGTTGGAAATTCGTAGAACTTGAAACTCATACGGTGGATACAGCTTTCGTACAAGTACGCAACCACGAGAGACATTTTATGTCTTTGCGCCCACTTTCCCCTTCCTATAAAACCCCGTATTGTATTCTAGAGCCACTCAGCTGATCTGGGATCGGTCAGTTGTGTTCAGAAGTCCCTCAAGGGCCCACATACCAAATCTCAGAATCGTGAGATCATTAGGGAAAAAACTGGATTCTAGAGCCACTCAGCTGATCTGGGATCGGTCAGTTGTGTTCAGAAGTCCCTCAAGGGCCCACATACCAAATCTCAGAATCGTGGGATCATTAGGGAAAAAACTGGATTCTAGTTCCACTCAGCTGATCTGGGATCGGTCAGTTGTGTTCAGAAGTCCCTCAAGGGCCCACATACCAAATCTCAGAATCGTGGGATCATTAGGGAAAAAACTGGATTCTAGATCCACTCAGCTGATCTGGGATCGGTCAGTTGTGTTCAGAAGTCCCTCAAGGGCCCACATACCAAATCTCAGAATCGTGGGATCATTAGGGAAAAAACTGGATTCTAGATCCACTCAGCTGATCTGGGATCGGTCAGTTGTGTTCAGAAGTCCCTCAAGGGCCCACATACCAAATCTCAGAATCGTGGGATCATTAGGGAAAAAACTGGATTCTAGAGCCACTCAGCTGATCTGGGATCGATAAGTTGTGTTCAGAAGTCCCTCAAGGGGCCCACATACCAGATCTCAGAATCGTGGGATCATTAGGGAATCTCCGCGTAACACGTCACGCTCCCCCGCGTGACGCTTTTTCATTTATGTGCCATAGTAAAGACATAAAATGTCAGAAACGCTGCAAATTTTTACACAAAGGTTTATTATTTCTGTATCATACAGACCTTCTACGTAGAAAACTGACCGTAATTATTTAGCCTCACTTATTGTTTATTTACTAGGTATCGAAACTCGGGGCTTCGTGCTTCCAATTGGTTCACTCGTTCACTGCATTACAGCTCCAGAACCCCATAATTTTACGCTTTATAGTAAAGTTGAGGGAAAAAAAAATAAATGGGGCCGTCTAGGGACACCCGAAGGAAGCGAAGCTTCATATCATAAAGCGTAGAATAGAATTATGAGTATTTTCATACTCATAAATAATCTCTTCTAATTGGAATTAATTTCATCACACTCTCTCTCCCTCGCCTCCCCCACACTCCCTCGCCCTCCCTTCCCTCTCACTCCCTCCGCCTCACCCTCCCTCTCACTCTCTCCCCCGCCCAACCTCTCCCACCCACAAGGCGTGCGCGTGTTCGTCAGTCTAACACTCAAAGCCTCGCAAAAGACACTTTTTCGCCCGTTTTTGGCCCATAGCATCAATGCGAGTAAAGCGATCGGGATGGTTAAACGTTAGGACCAACTAGACCCCAAATGGAGTCTATGTGCGAAAGAACGGCTTTTTTAAGTCAATTCTTAGGCCTTTTATGGCCCGGACAGCGGACAGCGAACGGCGGACGGACATTTCAAATTTGGATTCTACGCACCTTGAAACGAAAAGTGACAAAGTTTGAGGGGTGGTTATAAAAATGTTTTGCTACACGACCACATAGGCTTATTATGGAAAATAATAAACCAAAAGTAGGTAAAGGATTTTGATATAACTGTTAGAAATAACATTGTAAATTATAAATTCGGGTTGCGTTTTTGTGGGAGGGTCGAATGAATGATGGGTTCGTCTAATTTATTACCAATCCCTTGTACAATAGTCAAAGGTATGAGAAAACAGAAACATTAGCATGATGATCCCCTAATACAAAGCCTACGTGTATCGCTACACCAAGCCACGACGTTGGGCTCAAACATAATTTTTATGTGGGTACAAAGCCATGTGGGTATTCATGCCAATGATTGTGCGGATGCCCTTGCAAGGAGTGTCATTGGTGATAACTCCATTGATAAGTAGCCTATATGTCCACTAGACTGACAACGAAAATAACGAAAGTTTGAATTTTTGAGGGGCTCAAAGCTCAGATGATTGCATCAGATGCGAGGAACAACTCCTGAAAATTTCAGTCCGAACCGATAACCCCTTGAGGTCTCCTAAACCCGTTGTTTGATAATTGAATTATCGATTTTAGAACACTAGACGCTTAGGACAAAAAGACGGTTAGGACATGAAAGATCCAAGCGTCTGGACACTTTTTATACTCTATTCCTATGTTTTCGGTGTCGCGGAACACGATGCCGCCATTATTGCAACCGCAGAAGCTGTATTTCTCTTGATATTCAAGAAATCAGTCCAAATAAGTTATGGAAAAAAGCCATTTTTTGCTGTTTTAACCTAGATTTGACTGGGAGAAAAATTGTTTGCGGGTCTTTTCTGCTTCGGACCTTGTTTCCTGGCTTGTTCCGAATGTAACAAGACCAATTTCGTCCTATAATATATTATCCTTCTGAAAATATCTGCTCAAGAGCCGAGTTAGCTTTTTTAATGGTAACCGCTCTATACTTACCAGTTGCTACGAAATCAAAATTTAACGCCCTGAAGCCCTTTTTATCCCATTATTTTATGTTTTTGGGCTTTATGTTTTGGGCCCTTAGGTTTTGGGCCCTTTCTATCAATTTTGTCAACTGATTTTTTGAACATCAAGAAAAATCCACACTATTCACCGATTTTTGACACCTAGCTCTTGATTATTAACCGAAATACGAGTCCTACGCCTCCACTACTAGCACGTAATGTTCAACGAGCCCAAAAACATAGAATAATGGGATAAAAAGGGCTTCAGGGCGTTAAATTTTGTAGCTACTGGTAAGTATAGAGCGGTTACTATTAAAAAAGCTAACTTGGCTCTTGAGCAGATATTTCCAAAAGGACAATATATTATAGGACGAAATTGGTCTTGTTACATTCGGAACAAGCCAGGAAACAAGGTCCGAAGCAGAAAAGACCCGCAAACAATTTTTTTCCCAGTCAAAACTAGGTAAAAACGGCAAAAAATGCCTTTTTTCCATCACTAATTTGGACTGATTTCTTGAATATCAAAAGAAATACAGCTTCTGCGCTTGCAATAATGGCGGCATCGTGTTCCGCGACACCGAAAACATAGGTATAGAGTATAAAAAGTGTCCAGACGCATGGATCTTTCATGTCCTAACGTCGTTTTGTCCTAAGCGTCAAGTGTTCTAAAATCGATAATTTAATTATCTAAAAACGGGTTTAGGAGACCTCAAGGGGTTATCGGTTCGGAGTGAAATTTTCAGGAGTCGTTCCTCGCATCTGATGCAATCATCTGAGCTTTGAGCCCCTCAAAAATTCGAACTTCCGTTTTTTTCGTTTTCAGTCTAATATGCATTGAGGATCAAATCTCCTACATGCAACATGAAGCCATCTCCATGAGCTCCATGCCATTCCATGAGGTTCCATCTGGCACGAGCAATGGCAGGGTGAGGTCACTGATCTGCGTGGTGTTCTTCAGGACCTGTGCCTTGTGGGCCCATTCGTTACCCTACTTCAAAAGAGATTTTTGATGGAATTTAAAGCTTGATCGACTATTCAATAGATCCGCTAGCAGCGCGTGATTTCTCTATCTTCTCGCGCAATTTATCATTGACAAGCAAAAAGTTATTACTGACATTCAGAAAGTTTTCATGATTTCGATTTGTTTATTGTTTAGCCCTTTAATACAATTCTTACGGGTTGATGAAAATTGATGCCGAGCTTCGAAGACCATCTAGTCGCCAAATGTGACTTTTAACACGTTTCAAATTGTTTGTTCATATGGACGGACTGACGGATTTTTTTTAATTCGATTTTTGGATCCTACGCATCTTGAAATGTAAACCGACAAACTTTCAGGGGGTGTTGAAAAAAAAAAAAAAAAAAAAATTCTTGGTCGATTACAAAGGTTCATTATTGAAAATGATAAACAAAAAAAGTCCAGTCATGCAGCATGACCCCATGAGCGAATTTTTGAAGAAATCGTCGACATTTCAGTCGCTATTGATCGTGTTGAGAAATTTTAGTTTATGATTTTGATGGACAAACATGGAATCAAATTATTAACACATGCACAGAGTAAACTCATCAGTTGTGATTACATTTTTTTTTTTTTTTTTTTTTTTTTTTTTTTAAAGTACCTACTACCTACGTTTTAAACAGCATGGTTCTAGGATTGGTTATACAGGGATACTTCCATAAGAGTAGTTCAATCTGAATTTGGACAATGTTTCATGCAAATATTACCGATTTTTACAACTAGCGAACGGCATTATTTCGATTTTTGACTGATTTTTAAACTTTGAAATTTTTGAAAACTTGATACATATTCTTATAGGTAATTTTACGCTGATTCCGAATATACCACATGTTAGTATGCTGAAAAAATTATTTCGCACAACAAATCGCAAAAAACAGGCTATTTTGAAATTTTTGACTACATTTTTGAAAATTTCAACCCGAAGATGTAATCCGATCATGCTGGCCAACGAACTTGATTTTTCGTTTTGTGTCCTTAACATTTTAAAATTTGTTTGAAGTTTCTAGCACAATTCTACGGACAGTTATCGTCTGGAATGACACATACATACATACATACATACATACATACATACATACATATATACATACATACATATATACATACATACATATATACATACATACATACATACATACATAAAAAAATGCGTTAAACTTCAGAATATGATTCAGAATAGCCTGAAACGGATTTCTGCATAAAATGTTTTCAAAAATTCACATTCTACAAATTTCGAGGCGAGAGCAATAGCTTAATTTTCTTCAACAATTCGCTAAAAGTTATTACTGACATTCAGAAAGTTTTCATGATTTCGATTTTTTTATTGTTTAGCCCTTTAATACAATCCTTAAGCCCAAATGTTACTTTTAACACGTTTCAAATTGTTTGTTCATATGGACGGACTGACGGATTTTTTTTTATTTCGATTTATGGATTCTACGCATCTTTAAACGTAAACCAACACATTTTCAGGGGGTGTTGAAAAAAAAAAAAAAAAAAAAAAAAAAAAAAAAAAATGGAAGATGCATTCAACATTCATTCATGAAGAGAATTATTGAAAAATATAATTGCCTGATGCCAGTAGTTCCATCTCTTAAACTTCATAAACACTTTTCATAGTATTGAAAGAATTAAAGTTTTATTTACAACAATATTCTAAAATGACAATTTTTAACAATTTTGAGGTTTCTGCGGATGCAAACGATATCTCGTGATAGTTTTAATGTTTTATCTCGTTTATCAAATTAATGTAAAAAAATACTTGAATAACGTGTATAAATTTGGCCAGCAATTTATAAGTAGGAATTTGCCAGACACAAACGCTTGCATACGAGTCTGCAACGCATTGGGACATTTTCATGTGTTTACCTATTGCTTTTTACCTCACTGTAGGATTTTATAAACTACCCTCCGTTGTTGTCAGAATGTGAAACGAATCATTAACATAATAACTATCTATAGCTATTTGTTGTATTTTTCAAACCTCACAATGCGTTGCTGTGGTCTACTCTACTTAGCTTTTATCTCACTGGCTACATACCAAATCTCAACTACCAACAGTTAGGAGAGGTAGGTACCATATAAAGAGTTTGTAAACAAAATATGAGAACAGTTATGCCCATAGCTCCGCTATTCGTATAGTCAATATGTTATGGAGAACATGAAAATGTTCGTTAAATCGAGAGCTTTCCAACGAGTGGTGAACGATTTTTGTGGGTTAAAAAGTGTAGAAAATGAACAAACCTAACAACGGGGTCGTTGTCAGCGGAAATCATTATAAAGGCACTGTAACACAATTTCGTTACGTGACAGTTTTTTGTGCAATGTGCCAGGGCAAAGACAGGAAAATGTCAAAAAAAATTTCTTGGTCGATTACAAAGGTTCATTATTGAAAATGATAAACGAAAAACGTGGAGTTTACTTTTTGATGAATAATTCGAGAGGTTACTGTAATAACCGCACTTGTAAAAGGCGACAAACGTTCAGCATCAATTCCAGAAATAAATGTGGAGACATGATGGAAAATTGAAACTTTCTAAAACATTTTTACTTTTCAAGGATTGTGCGGTTTAGCACATAAATGTTCTTCCATACATTTCATTGCCGTTGTTTTATTAGTAAGTAGTCTGTGCAAACGTTAATTTCTTATAACGTCGACTTATCAATAATTTCGACTCGCAATTCGTTCTTCAACTAATTCCATACAAAACGGAAGTTAGTGAAAAACGTTGTCTATTTCCACGAAAAATAAAAATAAAGAGTTACAATGTTAAATCGATTTCGACGGTTAGGCCATCATCAGTAACAAACAATAGTTATTGTTTGTTACTGATGTGATGACTAATAAGTTGTTGTTTGTTACTGATGATGGCCTAACCGTCGAAATCGATTTAACATTGTAACTCTTTATTTTTATTTTTCGTGGAAATAGACAACGTTTTTCACTAACTTCCGTTTTGTAATGGGTTTCCACAACTTCGTCGCGAGTGATTTAGTTCGTATTTAGTTCGTAATTCTATACGTCGGAATTACAATATGAGAGGAAGCTAGCATGGCAGACATTTTCGTTACCTATTTATTTTGCGAGAATTATTAAATCAAACTTAATCCACATGAAAAGCTCATAAATAGTATATCTGTGTTGGTTTGTATTGACAGGAACTGAATTTGGAGTTTGTGATGTAGACTTCGATTATTTTGCCCGCTCGGTAGGGCTTCAATACACCGACGGAAAGCATAATGAGGGAGAATATTCAGTATCGCAGGTCGACATCGATAACATGAACAACAAAATACGAACAACTTGGGCGCCCAAGTTCATTTTAGAAGTCAAGAGAATCCTCGTTTCGAGAGATTTTTGCGATAAATGGCTACCTCCTAATTACTACAATATCATAAAATACTGATGGAGCGTGACTGAGTAAACTTGTCGTTACTAAGCATTATTCCAATACATTAATATACTACAATATACTTGGTCATTTATAATATGGGTGATTCTCACAGAAAAGGACAGTTTTGAGTTTGACTTTTGAAAGAAGAAAAAGTGATCGAATCGAGCTGAAAAAAATCACAGATGCTCTCTATATCGTATGTATCGAAATTCGAAGCAAATCCAAACAGTAGCGCTTTTATTAATTCAGAAAAAAAAATATTTAAAAATTTAGGCGGACAGGTCGATGACACTAGGACAGGGCGATGATGGGACCCGTTGATTCTCACCATTTGCATCACATCATGATGTCCTGGCATCATAAAAGGAAAATTTGCTATAACTGCCAAGAAACGTTAACCCTCAACATTTCAAGTCAAAAGACCGAAAAACGTGACCACTGTAGGGCGAATCCAACAAACGAAGAATGACAGAAATTCTCGAATAAGTCCTAGTAGACCTTCACAACGTTCGGCTAAGTAGAATGTGTTTTGAATGGTCAATACGAGAATATTGGATCACTAAATGCGAGAATACGGGAATACTAGAAAATCCAAAAAACATAATAGATTTGCCTTTTTCCTCATCATCTTGTCCTCTTCGTCATCGTCCTGTCCTCGAATTTTCAGGAGAGGACAGGTTGATGATGGACAGGTCGATGATGATTCTTCAGTTTTTCTCAAATGTTTCACCTTGTGGCAAGCTTTTCCCCAAATTCGGCTTAGAAAAAGTGGACAGGTTTCGGACGATTGTGATTGACCAACCCACGGTCCAGCACACATCTGCTCCTGCTGACGACCACGAGTTGACTGAATTAAAACGAATGGCGGTTTTTCTGGTAACTGACAAAAGCGGCAAAAAAACCCGCTAAAACACACTTGTGACCGCGAAAATTCGAAAAACAATATTGGACAGGTCGATGACGGCGATGCTCCGGACACACATATTTCCATCCAAATACACTTTTCTAGCGGTTCTACATTAATTTTATCGATCAGAAACGCATCTCAGAAATCATACTGATGTAGAAAAATTGAATAAAATCCAAACTCAAAAGCGGAAAGACCTTTAATTAAAGCTTGAAGTTGGGAAGGTCGCATTGGGACAGGACAGGTCGATGACGATTTGACTATATTTAGTTAATTTTCTATTTAAAGGAATAAACATAACCTAAAAATGGAAAAAAGTGTTCTAGATAAAAACCTATACTCCAATTTAAGACCTTCGCCAGCTCCCAAATCCTTATTGGGTCGCCGCAACTGGTCCGGACATCACTTCTGCCCCTTTCTGTGAGAATCACCCACATAAATCATTAAGTAAAATGCTGTATAATGTTACAATTAATATTAACTCTAGGGAGCGCACAGCTGCTTCGAATTACTAACCGCTTATAAAAGCTAGGTTTTTCAAATAATTTTTCAATTAAGGTTTAAGCCGCACCTCAACCAGCGGCACTGAACAAGGTGTCCAAAGGAACAACTTCCAGTGGAACATTGGAAGTAGCACGATTCTACGGGGAGCCATGTTGTAATCCTTGACTAAAAAGCAGCGCCATCATGGACTCCACTGGCAACTCGGAGGGGAAAAAATGAGGGGTATAGTGATGACCACTGTTTGATCCCTAAAGTGGATAAAAAAATCCAAAAATAAAATAATACAACTAAGAATAGATGTAAAACATGCTAATAACTATATAAATGCTACTATATACAATCAGCAAAGTGAAATAAAACTACGACTAGATGTATAAAATATATTTCAGATCAGATATCACAGTTCGTAGTAGAGCTCAGCGGCTTTCAGGTACAACAACAGGGATCGGACCTTGTCTGGTCCACATAATACATCAACACACTGAGGTGGCTGATGCTGGACTCGGAGGTCCACAAGGGCTGGGCAGTCCTCCAGAAAGTGGGGGATGGACAGATCACCACCACACTTCCCACACACAACATCTCCAGCTTCTGCACTAAGCAGGTGTCGGTGAGTAAGACGGGTATGGCCAGTGGCAACCTGGTTGACCACTGTTCGACCCCTCCTTGGAAGTGGGGTTACGAAAGGGCCCATCGGGCTCAAGTCCTGAAGGACACAACGCAAACGAATAATCTCACCCTGCCATTGCTCATGCCAGATGGAATAGGCTTTATTTTGCGTTCAAAAAGAAATTTCCACAAGCAACTTTTGATCAAAAATAAGCTGTAAAATCGATTCCTTGGGTTTGTCCCATAATTTCTCTAGACACCCTGTATTGATTCTAGATATTAAACTAATAAGAGAACCCTCATTGATACGCACTTTCGTTTTGAATGCCAGCGTCAGGTATTTGTATAACCGTCTTATATTGCAATGGCGGGATATTGGATAGTCTTGATTTGGAATGATGCTTTTTGTTCTGGTCACTTATGTCTAAGAGATATATTGGATTGTCTCCCGCTTATATACTTTACCGTGACATATTGATAGACGCAATATCAATTAACCAAAACTATTATACCACTGCTATTATGTAGAGGGATTGATTGGTTTCATTTTCTACATGTGAACCAATAGATGTACTATTATTATAATCTATCATTCTGGTTCGGAACCAATATGGCTATTACTATGTACGTTAAGAGCAGAGTCAATTTTTTTCACCAAAAAAGAAAAAAGTTTTCAATTTTCTAAAAAATATTTTATTATTCTAGACATTATGACCGATCGATTTAAAAAAAAGTCCAGTCATGCAGCATGACCCCATGAGCGAATTTATGAAGTTGTTTCATGCAAATGTTTCATGCAAATATTACCGATTTTTACAACTAGCGAACGGCATTATTTCTATTTTTGACTGATTTTTCAACTTTGAAATTTTTGAAAACTTGATACATATTCTTATAGGAAATTCCAGCTGATTCAGAATATACCACATGTTAGTATGCTGAAAAAATTATTTCGCACAACAAATCGAAAAAAACAGGCTATTTTGAAATTTTTGACTACATTTTTGAAAATTTCAACCAGAAGATGTAATCCGATCATGCTGGCCAACGAACTTGAACTTTCGTTTTGTGTCCTTAACATTTTAAAATTTGTTTGAAGTTTCTAGCACAATTCTACGGACAGTTATCGTCTGGAATGACACATACATACATATATACATACATACATACATACATACATACATATATATTTTTTTTTTTTTTTTTTTTTTTTTTTTTTTTTTTTTTTTTTTTTTTTTTTTAAGAAACCTCCCCTCAAAGACGGAGGGGGCACGCCATTAAATTGAAAAATAAACAAATAAAATAAAAAAGTGGGGAGGACGCCCAGGTTTACCCGACGCCGGCTCTAGGGATAAGGGAAGTTGCAGGACGAGGAGGAAGAATGGGATGAAAGGAAGTGCCCCTATAGAATGACCACCAATTAAGGTAAGAGCCCCGAAGGACGCGGGTGGTGATACCACGGAGCACTCCTGCCGAGATGCCCAACTCGAGAAGCTCCGTGGCACTTTTCCCGCACCACACCCCGCGCCATGAGACGGTCGCGGCCATGACCTTGATGTTATTAGGCGCCACTCCTTTTAGCTCAGATATCGCTTGTCGCAGATCACTTCTATCATATTTACTTTTCTTAGCCCGCCAGGTCTGCTCCATGTCCACGCTGCCACTGACAACTTGGACATCCAGGATTATGGCAGACCCATCGGGCTTGATCGCAACGATATCTGGCTTCTTGCCCCGGTCACTCGGCATGTGATATAGTCTCTCCCTTTCGACATCCCAACCGCTAGATGACAAAGCACCTGCTATCTGCTTGGCAACCGCATCGTGACGTAAAATGCGGCCACCGTGAGTACGAGGACACTGCTGCACTACATGATAAAGATTCTCATTTTTACCCCGACAGGCACGGCAAAGGGTGTCTACTGTCCCGCGACTACTCCTCGAACACCTCACTGAGGTGGCTAACGTAGCCACCCGGACGGCGTGAAAATGGCGATAGTCGCGGGCCCCAATGCCCTCTGAAGCCCATTCCACCCACTGGGTAGAAATGGGGGATTCAGAGCACTGTCGGAGTTCTTTACCATCTACTGACTCATGCAGTGCAGCAGCGAACTCAGCAGATGAGCTGGGTTTTGGAGCAGTTGGTGTTGCTCGATCGCACCACAACAACTGCTGCCGGACAAAGTCCAGGTCAGCAGCAGTGCGGGCGACCTCCCAGCTCGAGCCCCTAAGGGCAAGCAGGCGCTGGCGGCGTAAAGATGGGATGCTGGCAGAAAGAGAGACAATACCGAGCCCACCGGCCTTGACCGGTGCGTGGATGTAAGCACTTGGGACACCAGGTGGAAAGCCTAGCCAAGAGCGCACAGCAGAGCGAACTTCACGATCTAACTCAAGCAGCCTCCCCGCAGTAAGCCTGCCAAAGACCAGCCCATAGGTTAGCTTTGGCAGTAAGTACGTGCGAAGGAGGCGCAGCTTCTGCTGTGGCTTCAATGGAGCCTTGGTGACACGAGCTAATGCTCCACCAAGGTCCACACGGCTTGCGGCTATAGTGGCCACACCCATGAAGTCGACCCCAAGGTACCGCCAGACCTCCAACACGGATCGGGCAGGGATGGAAGTTTGTCCTAAGACAAAACACTCCTCATCCACTACCTTCACCTTATGCTGGCGACCCGACGGGACCAAGGAGACCGACCCACACTTAGCTGGGTTGACCACCAAACCACACCTGGCTAGCTGCTCAGCAAATGCATTGAGGGAGATCTGCAAGCCCTCACGGGTTTCTGCGAGTAGGATGACATCATCAGCAAAAGCTAATGCACCTACTCGCATCCCAGGGGCGAGATCGAACCCTATTTCAGCTGGCAGCTTACCCAAGGCCGTATCCACGACCAGGTTGAAGAGGAGTGGCGACAGAGGATCCCCCTGGCGTACCCCGCGCCCAATAACAACATCCCCTGACATCTCACCTCGTGCCTCGAGGACCGTCACGCCTTCGTGGTACAGACAGGCAACATACTCAATTAAACGAGCAGGTGCCCCGACACCACGAAGACAATCGGTCAGGGCAAAGTGACTAACTGTGTCAAAGGCCTTAGCGACGTCCAGAGCGGCAAGATGGAGCTGCCGTTTCTTGATACGGGCCAGCGAAATGACAGTTTGGAGAACTGTTAGATTCTCCGCTGTGCCATCCGCTGGCCGAAATGCTCTCTGGACGTCACCTATGACACCAGCCACTTGGAGGCGAGATGCCAGAACTTTTTGGAAGTGGCGGAAGACCACCGACGAAATAGAAATTGGACGGTAGCCTCCAGGCCCACTTCCCCCTTTCTTTGGGATGAAAACTGTCCGGGCACGGGTCAACGCTTTCGGGGGTCTTCCAGATAGTAGCAACAGGTTGAGGATGAGCAGCCTAACATTCTTTGGAGCTTTATTCCAGCGTCGGGCGGAAATACCATCGGGTCCAGCAGAAGTGGAGTTTTTGACACGGCACTTATGTGCCTCGTCATGAAGCACCGGTGTGCACATGATGCTGCGTAAGGAGTCCCTGGTGGAAGCTGGGGGTACCACTGGCTCACCAGAGTTGTGGCTGGGAGCACTCATAAGTGGCTCCCAGTAATCCACAAACTCCTGGAGGGGGGGCATAACTTGTTCTTCCCCAGCTCCCTCCAGTACCTCCGCAGCTGCACGAGCCGGATGCTTCCTCCACAATCTCTGGACACGCTGATATTCCCGCCTCCTCGCTTGCTTAGCTGCTCTGCGACCTCCACGAGGCACCACATTAGGGGGAACTTCTCCCTGGTGCCTCGCCACGGTCGCTTCCTCAACCTGCGGGAAGATCCTCTGCACATAGGCCGCGACCTCGTCCTCCAAGCCATTTGGCCCCTCAACAGCCCGCCTCGCCAGATCCTGCAGGTAGGCACTCTCATAACCAACAATATTGCCTACCTGCTCCCCGAGCCTCAATACTTCAGTCTTCAAGTCTGAAAGAAGACCGGAGGTCACGGGGGAGGATTGCTGAATGGCGGGCTGTTGTCCCACGTCTGCCGGAGATGCGGGAGAGACCCCACTGCTATTTGCCAGGATTGCATCCTGGACAAGCTGCTTGTAGTGGGGCCTCAGGCGAAGAGATTGAATGGCAGAAAGCGTGCGCATGGGAAAACGTTGCTGCAAATAAACATTAATTCGACGTACCCCATTGCGCACAGCCTCTGCCTCTTCTGCTGCCATTCGCCGCAAATCCTCAGAAGCATACCTGGGCCGGTCTCGCTCTATACTAATTGCTGCGTTGGCCTCTACAGGATGCTTCTGCCAGACGTGGGCCCCAAGGCCACGCTTGGTGCTAAAGGCTCTTTCACAATGGGCACATTGGTGGGCATTAATTGGGGCTGTGGAAGAGGAGGAGGGATAGGATGAAGATGAAGATGATGAGGGAGAGGATGGCCGACGCCCCTGCCTGGAGCGCCCCCGAGCGCCTCCCCTAAGACCCCGTGTGCCAATGGGCATGCGGGGGTTATGAGGCTCATTATTTTTGCTGTCCATAACAGGGGAAACACATTAAGAAGGGTCGGGAGACCCGTTGACATGAGCCTCCCCCCTAATCGCCAGTGGGTCATTTTGCCACCCTCTGTTCACCCAGAGGGCGCCCGGGTTGCACGACGGGGACGTATGACCATGACTTGGGTAGGGATTTGAAGGAGCTCCGAAGAGATAAAAACACCAACAGTTACCCTACCCCAGCAACCCAACATACATACATACATACATACATACATACATACATAAAAAAATGCGTTAAACTTCAGAATATGATTCAGAATAGCCTGAAACGGATTTCTGCATAAAATGTTTTCAAAAATTCACATTCTACAAATTTTGAGGCGAGAGCAATAGCTTAATTTTCTTCAAATATTCGCTAAAATGGAAAAATCCGAGCGGGAAGTGTGTCAAAAAAATCTTTTAAGTGACCAAAAAGTCAGTGTGCATCAGTAGAGGCCAGCACCATTCGCCAGGTCTTCCCTTTCTTTCTCAGCGAACTGGTCTTAAATCTCATTGGAATTTATGGAAGTACCCAAATAGGCTGCTGTTGTTTTACTCTTCTTCAGATTCTAATTTTATTTTCTTGGTCACGCCAGACATAGTCGATTTCATAACAGCAACTAGTGATTTATGGAAATTTACGAGTCCGATGTATGACGACAGGGAATGAACATCGTTCACTTTCAGAAAATAATCGTGTTCCTTTTTAGCGAATTTTTGAAGAAAATTAAGCTATTGCTCTCGCCTCAAAATTTGTAGAATGTGAATTTTTGAAAAAATTTTATGCAGAAATCCGTTTCAGGCTATTCTGAATCATATTCTGAAGTTTAACGCATTTTTTTAATGTATGTATGTATGTATGTATATATGTATGTATATATGTATGTATGTATGTATGTATGTATGTATGTGTCATTCCAGACGATAACTGTTCGTAGAATTGTGCTAGAAACTTCAAACAAATTTTAAAATGTTAAGGACACAAAACGAAAGTTCAAGTTCGTTGGCCAGCATGATCGGATTACATCTTCGGGTTGAAATTTTCAAAAATGTAGTCAAAAATTTCAAAATAGCCTGTTTTTTGCGATTTGTTTTGCGAAATAATTTTTTCAGCATACTAACATGTGGTATATTCGGAATCAGCGTAAAATTTCCTATAAGAATATGTATCAAGTTTTCAAAAATTTCAAAGTTGAAAAATCAGTGAAAAATCGAAATAATGCCGTTCGTTAGTTGTAAAAATCGGTAATATTTGCATGAAACATTGTCCAAATTCAGATTGTCTTTAAATCTACAAGATTAGTTTAATAATAATAAAGTATGAGTACCTCCTAATTATTTTTAATAATTTGATTCCATGTTTGTCTATCAAAATCATAAACTAAAATTTCTCTACACGATCAATAGCGACTGAAATGTCGAAGATTTCTTCAAAAATTCGCTCATGGGGTCATGCTGCATGACTGGACTTTTTCTCTGATTCTAACTCACTGGGTTACGAAAACGCCCACCGGACACAAGTCCTGAAGGACACCACGCAGACCAGTGAGTGACCTCACCCTGCCATTGCTGATGCTAGATGGAATTGGCTTTATGTTGCATGTGATCCTCAATGCGTATAGGCAACATATCGATGGAGTTATCACGAATGACTCTCCTTGCAAGGGCATCAGCACATTCATTGCCATGAATACCCTCATGGCTGGGTACCCACATAAAAGTTATGGTTGAGCCCAATGTTTTGGCTTGGTGTAGCGATACACGTAGGCTTTGTATTAGGGGATCATCAGAATATGAGTCCCTAACCGCCTCGATGGAACTTACTGAATCGCTGCAAATCATAAATTCACAACTCCCAATAATTGGCAATATGATAGTGTATCAAGAGAGGAACTATTCGGGGCTATGCTGGGGATGGGCGTTCCAATGAAGCTGGTTCACCTGATTAGGCTCACAATGGAATCGGTCGAGTGCTTTGTGCGAGTTGGGGGTGAGTTGTCGGACCCCTTCACCACCTGCAAGGGCTTAAGGCAAGGAGATGGGCTGGCCTGCTTCTATTTAACTTTGCTTTGGAAGGTGCCGTCAGGCAGTCCAATATTCAGGTTGGTGGGTCAGTCTTCAACCATACAGCGCAGCTCCTTGGGTACGCGGATGACATCGACATCATAGGCAGGACTATTGCAGCCATGAGTGAGGCTTTTGCGAATCTGGAATCTGCAGCTGCACGGTTTGGACTGGAAGTTAACCAGTCAAAAACCAAATACATGCTAACCAATGCTACAAGAAGAGGACCCAAATGCATTCAAGTTAACGGATACACATTCGACACTGTGAATGAGTTTGTCTATCTTGGATCTCTTGTGACAAATGATAATGAAGTGGTAGCAGAAGTGCAGCGAAGGATACAGGCAGCCAATCGATGCTATTTTGGATTAGTTCCCAGCTCAAAAGCAGGGTGATTTCCCGAACGAACAAGCTGCGCCTGTACAAAACTTTGATCAGACCAGTCCTTACCTACGGATCCGAGACATGGAACCTCACCAAAGCACTGGAAGAGGATTTACGCCGTTTTGAGAGGAAAGTGCTACGGAGAATCCTCGGAGGGACCTATGATGTGGAGGAACTCGCTTGGAGACGTCGAACTAACCAAGAAGTCATGGAACTATATAAAGAGAAAGACGTCGTCCAATTCATAAAGGTGGGTCGGCTCCGGTGGGCCGGGCATGTCGCCAGGATGAGCAAAGAGGAGCTACCCCTAAAGATCCTCGACGAAAAAATCCACGCCAAGCGAAGAATCGGGCGCCCTAAACTTCGCTGGTTGGACTGTGTCAACTCGGATTCCCGCTCCATCCTAGGGACAGAAGAATCCAATATCTCCTTCCAAAGAATGGAAGTCGTGTTTAAGGAGTCCTTAGGCAGTCATGCCTTGTGGTCTCCCCCCAGACAAGCCGGGAAGATCCTCCTGAGAGGAGACTGCACACCCAGTCAATGTCCTTGACAGCTGCCAAGTACCCGTATTGACCTACGGGTAGAGGCATGTGTTCTAGCACACATTACCAACTAAGCAGGTTGGTACCCGAGTTTATGGAGATCCACATAACTCCAAATGCCGAGGTTCGTGGAAGGAGACTCACCCCCGCGAGTCAACTCCCACGAACCTCTCCCCCACATCTGCAGAATTGACTGCATGTTAGGGGTGATAAAATAGGGACAAGAAACTGGAGAGCAGCAGCACAAAATAGAGAGGACTGGCGAACATCATTACAGGAGGCCCTGACCCCGCGCCTGGTTGTAGCGCCATAAAACAACAACAACAATAATTGGCAGTGTGGTACAGTCAGTGTCACTACCCACAGCTCTACTGTGAACACAGACGCAACTGGTGGTAGGCGTCTAGTGACTCGGAAGTTGGCACTCCGTTGACCAAGACGAACACCATCAGTGAATTAAATTCAAGGCTTCAGGGTGAAATAATTCCCTTGATTTGGTGACTTATAAGCTGTAGGCAAGTGATTGCATATGAACTGATCGATGGTAACTATTTCATTTTAAACAAACCTAAATTGTGGGGTTTCAAATAAATGAAAATTGATGAACCTTAGGTCCGTGGAGGGAAGTGAATAAAAACTCCAGATTATCTTAGTTAGTTGAAAATAATCCACTCGGAAATTAACAGGTAACTTCCCGGCCGTCTAAAGCCATTTTGTAGTACACCAACTTTTTCACTCATCTCACGGAATAAACCCGCTAAAAGAAAAATAAAGAGGCAATGAGGTTCGCTATCTGAGCGTAATTATATCTGCCCTCTCCCCTGGCAAGGAGGAAGGTCTCATTAGCGAGGGAAAAGTCGTCGAGTGAAAAGATTTTAATCTTTATTAAAACCCAGTGCAAACTGCCCTTTTCTGCCCACAGCTGGATGGCTACTTTGAAAAAATTAACTGAGGAGCCGAGAAAGGTTCTTGGAATGAACGGAATTTTCATTATGTTCTTCATTTAACCTTATTCTAAGGTGAACTTGGTTGTGCTCGGAAGTGTTCTGGAAATAATTACTTTCTCTTTTCCGAGACGTTAATTTCGAACCAAAGAAATTCATAGAAATCATTTTGCTATAGTCACAGTTCAATTTTCTTTATTGTTGCAAAATTGGAAAAGCATACAAGTTTGTGAGTTGAAATTTTTCTTCTTTTTTAGCGAATTTTCGAAGAAAATTAAGCTATTGCTCTCGCCTCAAAATTTGTAGAATGTGAATTTTTGAAACAAAATTATGCAGAAATCCGTTTCAGGCTATTCTGAATCATATTCTGAAGTTTAACGCATTTTTTTATGTATGTATATATGTATGTATGTATGTATGTATATATGTATGTATATATGTATGTATGTATGTATGTATGTATGTATGTATGTGTCATTCCAGACGATAACTGTCCGTAGAATTGTGCTAGAAACTTCAAACAAATTTTAAAATGTTAAGGGCACGAATCGAAAGTTCAAGTTCGTTGGCCAGCTTGATCGGATTACATCTTCGGGTTGAAATTTTCAAAAATGTAGTCAAAAATTTCAAAATAGCCTGTTTTTTGCGATTTGTCGTGCGAAATAATTTTTCAGCATACTAACATGTGGTATATTCGGAATCAGCGTAAAATTTCCTATAAGAATATGTATCAAGTTTTCAAAAATTTCAAAGTTGAAAAATCAGTCAAAAATCGAAATAATGCCGTTCGCTGGTTGTAAAAATCGGTAATATTCTTCAAAAATTCGCTCATTGGGTCATGCTGCATGACTGGACTTTTTTTCTTTTATTAATATATATCTATATACATATATTTTTTTTTTTAAATAAATTTATTTTTTAGCGAATTTTTGAAGAAAATTAAGCTATTGCTCTCGCCCTAAAATTTGTAGAATGTGAATTTTTGAAAAAAATTTATGCAGAAATCCGTTTCAGACTATTCTGAATCATATTCTGAAGTTTAACGCATTTTTTAATGTATGTATGTATGTATGTATGTATGTATGTATGTATGTATGTATGTATGTATGTATGTATGTATATATGTATGTGTCATTCCAGACGATAACTGTCCGTAGAATTGTGCTAGAAACTTCAAACAAATTTTAAAATGTTAAGGACACAAAACGAAAGTTCAAGTTCGTTGGCCAGCATGATCGGATTACATCTTCGGGTTGAAATTTGGAGAAAAGTAGTCAAAAATTTCAAAATAGCCTGTTTTTTGCGATTTGTTGTGCGAAATAATTTTTTCAGCATACTAACATGTGGTATAATCGGAATCAGCGTAAAAATTTCCTATAAGAATATGTATCAATTTTTCAAAAATTTCAATGTTGAAAAATCAGTCCAAAATCAAAATAATGCCTTTCGCTAGTTGTAAAATTTCTCTACACGATCAATAGCGACTGAAATGTCGAAGATTTCTTCAAAAATTCGCTCATGGGGTCATGCTGCATGACTGGACTTTTTAATAACATAATCCTTCCTCAGTTCATACCCATCTGTTTTATTTTGCTTTCTTCGTGAAATCCTGTTACATTTGGTATGTGATATTTCACATTCTAAATAGTGGCTTCATCAATTATTTCTAAGTATTCTTTCGGTTTTTGAAAACTAGGTACGTACCGAACTATCTTTAAACGTGGAAAAATTGATTAAATTTTAGACAAACTTAAAATTTTAATTACCCTCTTCCTTTCTGTTGCTTAGATAAAGCTTTACTGCCACATTTTTAATTTATTATTCAATTAGCGAATTTTCTTAGAAAATAAAGCTATTGCAATGGCTCCAAAAATTTTAAAATAAAAATTTTCAAAAATTTTCTTCATCGAAATCTGTTTTGAGGCATTCTGAAATGATTCCTGGATTTTAACGCTTTTTTATAATATATATATATATATATATATATGTCATTCCAGACGATAACCCTCAACAGAAAATCAAGCATTTCAAAAGAAAGGATGAGTTCGTTGGACAACACTTTTTGAGCACATTAAATTGGTCAAATTTCAAAAAATGTACTTAAAAAATCACTAAAAAAGGCAAAAAACCGCTAAAAATTAACAAATTTCTATTTTTTAGCAGAATGCTACTCGAAAAAAATTAATCGAACATGAACTAGGACATTTAAAAATTTGAGCACAAAATTGTACTGGAAAATGTACTTAAATTTCATTAAAATAAGCTAAAAATCGATAGGAACACTTGAAAAAATTGTAAAACTTCACAAAATCGTTTGTTCATTGGAATATTACTGACAAAAAGTTAATTTGCTATAAAATGTATAATAAAATTTTTATTTGACTCCAAAGTACTCAAATTTCAACAGAATTAAACATAAATGTAATACGACCATTTATGAAAATTCGCTCATACGATCATGCTGCATGACTGTTTTATTTTGCTTTCTTCGTGAAATCCTGTTACATTTGGTATGAGACATTTCACATTCTAAATAGTGGCTTCATTAATTATTTCTATGTATTCTTTCGGTTTTTGAAAACTACGTACCGAACTATCGTTAAACGTGGAAAAATTGATTAAATTTTAGACAAACTTAAAATTTTAATTACCCACTTCCTTTCTGTTGCTTAGATAAAGCTTTACTGCCACATTTTTAATTTATTATTTAATTTTATTATTATTGTTCTTTTATGTTTTAGCAAAATTTCGTAGAAAATGAAGCTATTGCAGTGGCTCCAAACTTTAAAATCAAAATTTTCGAAAATTTTCTTCATTAAAATCCGTTTTGAGACATTCTGTGACCACATTCTGTTCGGTGGCCACTTGTCACAAGTTTCTTGGGGTCCATTTGGATCAACGATATGGAAAACGCATAACAGAGTTGAGGAAGAGAGGTTTTCCCTCCTTAAAAACCATCTGAGAATTGTTGCTCACGGACCAAAAGAGCTTCACCCAGATGTTCTGCAGAACGAAGCGTTGCACATTTGGGAAGCTACAAAGCCACACCAATCAATTAAAGCGTTGCAAGGGGGAGCAGTTATGCTCCCGCTAAGTTTAAGAAGGAAATGGCAGGCGCAGAAAAGGGCTATAAAGGTATGATCAGAACTCTCACAGCCCCTATATAGCCATCACACACAACTACTGGAGAAAAAAAAGTCCAGTCATGCAGCATGACCCCATGAGCGAATTTTTGAAGAAATCTTCGACATTTCAGTCGCTATTGATCGTGTAGAGAAATTTTAGTTTATGATTTTGATAGACAAACATGGAATCGAATTATTAAAAATAATTAGGAGGTACTCATACTTTATTATTATTAAACTAATCTTGTAGATTTAAAGACAAATGTAGGTAAATATTCATAGATTTCGATGTCCAATGTGGTCAGTATTGAAGGCAGTTGAAATCTTAAGAGTATCCTATCATAACATCATCAAATCTTGACATAAAATAAAACAAAAATTTGGCAGAGAGTATATTTTGTAAAATATAAATGCACGTTGCCTGAGTCTATTAGATAATTTTTTGGCATGAGTGTTAAACCTCATTTGTTCTTCTATATGGAGTCATAAATATTTAGTTCATCTGTTTGATGTCTAAAGTTTTGAACACTCTTGAATTATAGATAATATGCGGATGTTGGTTGTAGGGGAAATATGAGTAGATTTGATACAATTTTAAATTCAACCGCGACATACAAAACGCTAGAGCGTTCACGGTTCGAGTTTCGTAAACGTTTTTTGCTTTCATAATAGCCGCAGTTTTAAGGTGGGTAAGTTATGTACTTAGCCAGACTATTTAGCGAATTTTAGTAGAAAATGAAGCTATTGCAATGGGACAAAAAAATTTAAATTAAATTTTATCCAAGATTTCTTCATGAAAATCTGTTTTAGACATTCTGCAACGATTCCTGAAATCTGCATGTGTGAATACAGACGATAACTCTCCTTAGGACAGAGATTAAAAAATCCGTTCTTTCTTCAAGCAGTGAAGCATTCCAAAAAATATTTCTCTTGGTCCCTAGCATTTTGTATTTAAACAATGAATTTAACATTTTGTATTTAAACAAGCATCATCAGAAATGCTTGCATACGAGTCTGCAACACATTGGGACATTTTCATGTGTGTTTTCTTATTATTTTCTTATCATTAGGGGAAAAACTGGATTCTAGAGCCACTCAGCTGATCTGTAATCGGTCAGTTGTGTTCAGAAGTCCCTCAAGGGCCCACATACCAAATCTCAGATTCGTGGGATCATTAGGGAAAAAACTGGATTCTAGAGCCACTCAGCTGATCTTGGATCGGTCAGTTGTGTTCAGAAGTCCCTCAAGGGGCTACATACCAAATCTCAGAATCGTGGGATCATTAGGGAAAAAACTGGTTTCTAGAGCCACTCAGCTGATCTGGGATCGGTCAGTTGTGTTCAGAAGTCCCTCAAGGGCCCACATACCAAATCTCAGAATCTAGGGATCATTAGGGAAAAAACTGGATTCTAGAGCCACTCAGCTGATCTGGGATCGGTCAGTTGTGTTCAGAAGTCCCTCAAGGGCCCACATACCAAATCTCAGAATCGTGGGATCATTCTGGAAAAAACTGGATTCTAGAGCCACTCAGCTGATCTGGGATCGGTCAGTTGTGTTCAGAAGTACCTCAAGGGCCCACATACCAAATCTCAGAATCGTGGGATCATTAGGTAAAAACGTCATTTCTGATGGTCATAATCATCGTTGGGGCCACTTGGGACAATTTTCGTGAGCAATTTTCGTGAGCAATTATTTTCCGTGACGGTTTTTTAGTTTATGTGCCAAAGCAAAGACATGAAAATGTCAAAACTGGTTTCTAGAGCCACTCAGCTGATCTGGGATCGGTCAGTTGTGTTCAGAAGTCCCTCAAGGGCCCACATACCAAATCTCAGAATCTAGGGATCATTAGGGAAAAAACTGAATTCTAGAGCCACTCAGCTGATCTTGGATCGGTCAGTTGTGTTCAGAAGTCCCTCAAGGGGCTACATACCAAATCTCAGAATCGTGGGATCATTAGGGAAAAAAACTGGTTTCTAGAGCCACTCAGCTGATCTGGGATCGGTCAGTTGTGTTCAGAAGTCCCTCAAGGGCCCACATACCAAATCTCAGAATCGTGGGATCATTAGGGAAAAAAAACTGGATTCTAGAGCCACTCAGCTGATCTGGGATCGGTCAGTTGTGTTCAGAAGTCCCTCAAGGGGCCACATACCAAATCTCAGAATCGTGGTATCATTAGGTAAAAACGTCATTTCTGATGGTCATAATCATCGTTGTGGCCACTTGGGACAATTTTCGTGAGCAATTTTCGTGAGCAATTATTTTCCGTGACGTTTTTTTAGTTTATGTGCCAAAGCAAAGACATGAAAATGTCAAAACTGGTTTCTAGAGCCACTCAGCTGATCTGGGATCGGTCAGTTGTGTTCAGAAGTCCCTCAAGGGCCCACATACCAAATCTCAGAATCTAGGGATCATTAGGGAAAAATCTGAATTCTAGAGCCACTCAGCTGATCTTGGATCGGTCAGTTGTGTTCAGAAGTCCCTCAAGGGGCAACATACCAAATCTCAGAATCGTGGGATCATTAGGGAAAAAAAACTGGTTTCTAGAGCCACTCAGCAGATCTGGGATCGGTCAGTTGTGTTCAGAAGTCCCTCAAGGGCCCACATACCAAATCTCAGAATCGTGGGATCATTAGGGAAAAAACTGGATTCTAGAGCCACTCAGCTGATCTGGGATCGGTCAGTTGTGTTCAGAAGTCCCTCAAGGTGCTACATACCAAATCTCAGAATCGTGGGATCATTAGGGAAAAAACTGGTTTCTAGAGCCACTCAGATGATCTGGGATCGGTCAGTTGTGTTCAGAAGTCCCTCAAGGGGCTACATACCAAATCTCAGAATCGTGGGATCATTAGGGAAAAAACTGGATTCTAGAGCCACTCAGCTGATCTGGGATCGGTCAGTTGTGTTCAGAAGTGCCTCAAGGGCCCACATACCAAATCTCAGAATCGTGGGATCATTAGGGAAAAAACTGGATTCTAGAGCCACTCAGCTGATCTTGGATCAGTCAGTTGTGTTCAGAAGTCCCTCAAGGGCCCACATACCAAATCTCAGAATCTAGGGATCATTAGGGAAAAAAATGGATTCTAGAGCCACTCAGCTGATCTTGGATCGGTCAGTTGTGTTCAGAAGTCCTCAAGGGGCTACATACCAAATTTCAGAATCGTGGGATCATTAGGGAAAAAACTGGATTCTAGAGCCACTCAGCTGATCTGGGATCGGTCAGTTGTGTTCAGAAGTCCCTCAAGGGCCCACATACCAAAACTCAGAATCGTGGGATCATTAGGTAAAAACGTCATTTCTGATGGTCATAATCATCGTTGTGGCCACTTGGGACAATTTTCGTGAGCAATTTTCGTGAGCAATTATTTTCCGTGACGTTTTTTTAGTTTATGTGCCAAAGCAAAGACATGAAAATGTCAATAACATACCGACGTCATATGAAAGAAACGTATTTCCACAGCCAATCGATGATGAGGCTTTATATTACGAGAGATATTTATATCTATATTTATATCACTCGTATCTTTAGACAGATGCAGTCGAATCCTAGTATCCTACAGCTAGAAATTGACAGACAAACTGTAGTCTCTGTGCATCTATTCACAGAGTAAACTCATCAGTTGTGATTACTTTTTTTTTTTTTTTAACAAGCACCTACTACCTACGTTTTAAACAGCATGGTTCTAGTATTGGTTGTACAGGGATACTTCCATTCAATCTGAGTAGGGTCAGGGGGGGCAAGTGCGTACCTGTTTTTCATAAATCTGACTTTGTGATGCTACCATTTCCCTCAAACTACAAGTTGAATAATGACTACAGTTTTATTACATTCTCCAGACCTTTCTACTTCAAAAAACGTGTGGATATAATGAATTGAAGTTAGTAATTCATTGAGAATTGGGAAAAACATAGGAGCATTCAAACAGCGCACTTGCCCCCTGTTGGGGGGCAAGTGCGTACGTATAGTGGGGCAAGTGCGTTTTCAACTTTCTACCCGAAAAATAATAAAAATAAAATGAACCAATGTAGGTAAATGTTAGGTATAATTTGAAATGAATTGTTAATGAAAAATAAAACGCCGCAAAATAGATCATTTTTAGCAACTCAACATGAATTCCTGAGTTGATAAAATGGTCAATAAACTCATCCACTTGTTGGCTGTCCTCTGATTCGCTGTCGACTGGAGAATGAGGTTTGCGTGAGAGCGAATTTGAAGGCTCCAGAGTTTTGCAGAATTAGATAGGACTGAGGTTTGGGAGAAGCATGCGGTTGTGCATGGGGGTTGAGGAAGAGGTTCTGAATGGAAACTAGGCTTCAAGACCTTGATTTTCTTGTTATTCCTGGTAATTTCATGCGGTTTTTGATGAAACGCACTTGCCCCTTATTTGAAAGCGCACTTGCCCCACTGTCGACAAAATAGGGACAAGAACGTTTTATTGATTTACTGCAGCAATTTTTGTAGCCTTGAAGTTATCAAGTGCGCAGTTCATACAGAGACAAAAGGTTGAAAGATAAACTGTGAAATAAACAGGAAAGGAAGGGTTTTTAGGCAAGAAAACCATTGAAAACTGTACCTCCCGCAGATTCACACTCTGATATCGGGCGAAGGCTTCGCGGAAAATGGTTCTAATTACGCTTATTTGTTCACTGAGGATGTAAAAATTTTTATCAAATGATCATAAACACCTGTTCTATCATTTGCTAAGAAACTTATTAAAATAGAGTGGCCTCCTAGCGAAATAAAACGAAGAGACGCACTTGCCCCCAAAACGCACTTGCCCCCCCTGACCCTAGTTCAATCTGAATTTGGACAATGTTTCATGCAAATATTACCGATTTTTACAACTAGCGAACGGCATTCTTTTGATTTTGACTGATTTTTCAACTTTGAAATTTTTGAAAACTTGATACATATTCTTATAGGAAATTTTACGCTGATTCCGAATATACCACATGTTAGTATGCTGAAAAAATTATTGCGCACAACAAATCGCAAAAAAAACACGCTATTTTGAAATTTTTGACTACATTTTTGAAAATTTCAACCTGGAGATGTAATCCGATCATGCTGGCCAACAAACTTGAACTTTCGTTTTGTGTCCTTAACATTTTAAAATTTGTTTGAAGTTTCTAGCACAATTCTACGGACAGTTATCGTCTGGAATGACACATACATACATACATACATACATACATACATACATACATACATACATATATACATACATACATACATACATACATACATATATACATACATACATATATACATATATATACATACATACATACATACATACATAAAAAAATGCGTTAAACTTCAGGATATGATTCAGAATAGCCTGAAACGGATTTCTGCATAAAATGTTTTCAAAAATTCACATTCTACAAATTTTGAGGCGAGAGCAATAGCTTAATTTTCTTCAAAAATTCGCTAATACTACCGATCAAAACAGTAGTACCAGGAATCACATCAGCAGCATATTACCACACCACCAGGCATCTGCAGCTAAGCAAAACATATCCAACGTTGAAATCAAAGCATGGGTGATCGACATATCGAACACAACATACTCGTATGCTCGCACCCCAAACTAACGCTTCGAAGACAGAGAACATGTGCAGAATCGGCTTCTACGAGACTACCGGAAAAATCAGCATAGCGGGACAGCTCGAAACAGCGCAGCAAAGCGCTAGCGTGATGATAGCGGAGCTTACAAAGATATACAGGGGCGAAATTTGCTATCAACGAAAAGTTATACAAGGCAGTAATCCTCACAGACTCGAAAAGCGCATGCTAATCTTTACATACAATCCACAAAAACCACTTTTTTTTTTTTAGATTCTTTATTTCTTTATCATAATACAAAACATAGAAGTTGAAAATAAAATGTTCTTCAAACATAATACAGATTTCATAAAAAAATATACAGAAACTTATCCCCTATGTGGGCATAGCCCGTGGCAGGGAGATGAGTCGTACCTCAGCTAGAAAAATGACAAATATTCATAAGTGGTTACTTATTTTAAAAAGAGAAAAAAGAAACACGCTTCTTAAAAATAAAAATAAAAATACAATAATATTGTTCCAGCTGCAATGGATCAATGAAAACAAAAACATGTACCCATCCAAGATAGAAAAATAATAATAATGAAGTCAAACAGCAATACTTATTATAGCAGATTAATTATAACATAATGAAGTGTTTTTTGAGTTTCTGACTAGTTTTGGTACCGTTTTTATTTAAAAGCTCCGATCTCAGGGTTTCCGGAAGAGCATTAAACCCACCTACACCTCTTGCTCGGTATGAGTTGTAACCAAGAGTGGTGCGAAAATAAGGAATAGTCATAGAGTTGCAAGTACGGAATCGGGTGTAAATTAAGTGGTTAGGCGTGGAAAAATTTTTAACACAGAATGTGTTTTAGCCATGGACTAACTAGCCGAAAATGGAACGCGGGATGGTAACGAAATGTGTGACGGATGATTTTCACGTACAACCGAGTCGTTGCTAGGGAAATGGTACTTCGTCGTTTTTCATCCCACAAAATTCGTTGACCATTCGTTCGAAAGCTCTCGATTTATCCAACAATATTATGTTAACTACTGCGAAGTGCGTGTCCAACAAACTGAGTTATGAGCATGGTTATATAAATAATTGTTTACACACAGGTGATCATTCTCAATAATTGATATTGTGAACATGATTGCAACCGCTTGTTAATTTCTGATGATTTCATTGAGCTTGTGTTTCGATGATTTGATTCATAGCAGGTGATCCGAGTATTACGAAAACGGTTTGATTTGTGAAGCGGAGGTTAAATAATTTGAATAGGTAATTTCTATACTTTACACTCTAGGAAGCTGTAATTTCGTTTGTAGCCTCTTTAGGACATTTACTTGACGATGCTCAGGGTCCGGATCAGATGTGTGGCTCTTAAAGCTAATTTCTATGCTTTACACTCTAGGAAGCTGTAATTCGTATGTAGCCTCTTTAGGACATTTACTTGACGATGCTCAGGGTCCGGATCAGATGTGTGGCTCTTAAAGCTAATTTCTATGCTTTACACTCTAGGAAGCCGTAATTTCGTATGTAGCCTCTTTAGGACATTTACTTGACGATGTCCAGGGTCCGGATCAGATGAGTGGCTTTTAAAGCTAATTTCTATACTTTACACTCTAGGAAGCTGTAATTTCGTATGTAGCCTCTTTAGGACATTTACTTGATAAATCGCTCTTGATTTATCACGAATTTATTTCGTATTTTTTTTCGTAGTTTCATACTATAACTATATAAATTGATGTTATAAATGAATAGTAAACAATGACGCTTGTTTGGTTGTCACTTGGTTGCGCGACAACGCAAACACATTCTGTGTTTCAATAATTTCGTCCGAAGTATGTAAATAGAGGTAACCGGGGGTCCAGGGGGCTTGCCCCCTGGCGAGGCGCGGAGCGCCGAGTTTTCTTTCAAGATCTGTTTAATGCAATGAAGCTCCATCAGTAAGGGAAATTTTAAAATATTCAAATGTTTAAATAAGGGTTCGGTATGGTCCAAAAACTTCTTCTTACTTATAATTCTTATTAGCTGTTTTTGGGTGATGATAATGGGCCAGAGAGTAGTGGGATAAGTGGCACCCCATGCAGGAATACCGTACAAAAGCACTGATTGAACAAGTGCAAAGTAAAATATTTTCGATAGAGGCAATGATAGTATTTTATTTAATATAGCAAAGATTTAAATTAATTTCCTTAATCTTGTGTTGACTAACGAAACTTGTTGCTCCCACTTAACCCGGCTATCAAACACAACCCCCAAATATTTCACCTCTGAAGCTCTTGTTATTTTGGGCATGTTGCACAACATGTATCACAATCAGGTCCATGTAATAGAACCTCCATGTCCTGCGCTGGCTCGGACATTAAAGATAGATGAAATGGTAGCCATAGGGTTTTGTTTAAATTTATGGTTAATTTGTTATTAATAAACCAACGGTTAATTTGTCGTAAGCAGAGATTTGCAAAGCTAAACGTGGAGCTCCAGTTATCAGATGAAGAATATATAATCGAGTCATCCGCAAAAAGAACTATTTCTCCTGGAATATTCAAAAGCCCTATTTCATTCATATAAATAATAAAATATAACGGCCCTAATACAGTTCCTAGAGGGATTCCATAGTTGGTTGATTTCAAATATGAGCTCTTTGTATCATTTAGTTTTACGCATTGCGTACGGTCTGTAGGAACTTTAGGAACTTCCTGTTCGTCAAACTTGCCTACTCGCTCCACACGAATCAAATACGTCAATTCTAATTCTAATACAGTGGATTACGGGACACTATGATATCGCAGGAAATGAGGAAGCGGATGAAGTTGCAAGACATGCTTGTGATACAGGGTCACTAGAACTTTCGAACAATTCAACGATACCTGACGCTGCATTTGTTCTGAGAAGCATAAAAACCAACTACAGTGGATTACGGGACACTATGATATCGCAGGAAATGAGAAAGCGGATGAAGTTGCAAGACATGCTTGTGATACAGGGTCACTAGAACTTTCAAACAATTCAACGATACCTGACGCTGCATTTGTTCTGAGAAGCATAAAACCAACTACTCATGGCAGAGACTGCAAGACGATGCTGCACTAGCTACAGGGCACTACCACCATTGCATACTTCAACCCATTGTGAGAGACTCGAAAAGCGCATGCTAATCTTTACATACAACTCAGAAAAACCACTTTAGGAACTTCCTGTTCGTCAAACTTGCCTACTTGCTCCACACGAATCAAATACGTCAATTCTAATACAGTGGATTACGGGACACTATGATATCGCAGGAAATGAGAAAGCGGATGAAGTTGCAAGACATGCTTGTGATACAGGGTCACTAGAACTTTCGAACAATTCAACGATACCTGACGCTGCATTTGTTCTGAGAAGCATAAAAACCAACTACTCATGGCAGAGACTGCAAGACGATGCTGCACTAGCTACAGGGCACTACCACCATCGCATACTTCAACCCATTGTGAGAGACTCTTAAATCGGAATACCATCGAGTTGGGAATTCACCAGACGTCAGTTTTTCTAAATACGACAACATTAGACACAACATGTACCTCTACGGAAGATCCATGGACCAACAGTGTTCAGATGTGAAGTAGTCGTAGATATGAAGCTCGTGATAATGTATTACAGGAAGTAAGCAGAAGAAATAGAAGTGATCTTAGGCGAACTACTAGCGATACGTGAAGCTGATCTCGTTAATATACTTCAGAAGAACGATAAGAAAGACTACGTTTTAATTTCGCGATTTCTAGAAGTAGCTAACATGTTATAAAGTAAATTTGTGAAATGTATTATTTGTGGTCGCACATGAATGAAGATCCAGCCAAAATAAGAGTAAAAAAAAGTCCAGTCATGCAGCATGACCCCATGAGCGAATTTTTGAAGAAATCTTCGACATTTCAGTCGCTATTGATCGTGTAGAGAAATTTTAGTTTATGATTTTGATAGACAAACATGGAATCAAATTATTAAAAATAATTAGGAGGTACTCATACTTTGTTATTATTAAACTAATATTGTAGATTTAAAGACAAATGTAGGTAAATATTCATAGATTTCGATGTCCAATGTGGTCAGTATTGAAGGCAGTTGAAATCTTAACAGTATCCTATCATAACATCATCAAATTTTGACATAAAGTTGGTTAAAATTGGTATAAAATTGGTTATACAGAAATACTTCCATAGGAGTAGTTCAATCTGAATTTGGACAATGTTTCATGCAAATATTACCGATTTTTTACAACTAGCGAACGGCATTATTTCGATTTTTGACTGATTTTTCAACTTTGAAATTTTTGAAAACTTGATACATATTCTTATAGGAAATTTTACGCTGATTCCGAATATACCACATGTTAGTATGTTGAAAAAATAATTTCGCACAACAAATCGCAAAAAACATACTATTTTGAAATTTTTGACTACATTTTTGAAAATTTCAACCCGAAGATGTAATCCGATCATGCTGGCCAACGAACTTGAACTTTCGTTTTGTGCCCTTAACATTTTAAAATTTGTTTGAAGTTTCTAGCACAATTCTACGGACAGTTATCGTCTGGAATGACACATACATACATACATACATACATACATACATATATACATACATACATACATACATACATACAAAAATGCGTTAAACTTCAGAATATGATTCAGAATAGCCTGAAACGGATTTCTGCATAAATTTTTTTCAAAAATTCACATTCTACAAATTTTGAGGCGAGAGCAATAGCTTAATTTTCTTCAAAAATTCGCTAAAACAAATAAATAAACAGCATGACCCAATGAGCGAATTTTTGAAGAATATTACCGATTTTTACAACTAGCGAACGGCATTATTTCGATTTTTGACTGATTTTTCAACTTTGAAATTTTTGAAAACTTGATACATATTCTTATAGGAAATTTTACGCTGATTCCGAATATACCACATGTTAGTATGTTGAAAAAATAATTTCGCACAACAAATCGCAAAATACAGTCTATTTTGAAATTTTTGAAAATTTCAACCCGAAGATGTAATCCGATCATGCTGGCCAACGAAATTGAACTTTCGTTTTGTGTCCTTAACATTTTAAAATTTGTTTGAAGTTTCTAGCACAATTCTACGGACAGTTATCGTCTGGAATGACACATACATACATACATACATACTCATACATACATATATACATACATACATACATACATACATACAAAAATGCGTTAAACTTCAGAATATGATTCAGAATAGCCTGAAACGGATTTCTGCATAAATTTTTTTCAAAAATTCACATTCTACAAATTTTGAGGCGAGAGCAATAGCTTAATTTTCTTCAAAAATTCGCTAAAACAAATAAATAAACAGCATGACCCAATGAGCGAATTTTTGAAGAATATTACCGATTTTTACAACTAGCGAACGGCATTATTTCGATTTTTGACTGATTTTTCAACTTTGAAATTTTTGAAAACTTGATACATATTCTTATAGGAAATTTTACGCTGATTCCGAATATACCACATGTTAGTATGCTGAAAAAATTATTTCGCACAACAAATCGCAAAAAACGGGCTATTTTGACATTTTTGACTACATTTTCGAAAATTTCAACCCGAAGATGTAATCCGATCATGCTGGCCAACGAACTTGAACTTTCGTTTTGTGTCCTTAACATTTTAAAATTTGTTTGAAGTTTCTAGCACGATTCTACGGACAGTTATCGTCTGGAATGACACATACATACATACATACATACATACATATATACATACATATATACATACATACATACATACATACATAAAAAAATGCGTTAAACTCCAGGATATCATTTAGAATAGCCTGAAATGGATTTCTGCATAAAATTTTTTTCAAAAATTCACATTCTACAAATTTTGAGGCGAGAGCAATAGCTTAATTTTCTTCAAAAATTCGCTAAAACAAATAAATAAAAAGTCCAGTCATGCAGCATGACCCCATGAGCGAATTTTTGAAGAATATTACCGATTTTTACAACCAGCGAACGGCATTATTTCGATTTTTGACTGATTTTTCAACTTTGAAATTTTTGAAAACTTGATACATATTCTTATAGGAAATTTTACGCTGATTCCAAATATACCACATGTTAGTATGCTGAAAAAATTATTTCGCACAACAAATCGCAAAAAACAGGCTATTTTGAAATTTTTGACTACATTTTTGAAAATTTCAACCCGAAGATGTAATCCGATCATGCTGGCCAACGAACTTGAACTTTCGTTTTGTGTCCTTAACATTTTAAAATTTGTTTGAAGTTTCTAGCACAATTCTACGGACAGTTATCGTCTGGAATGACACATACATACATACATACATACATATATACATACATACATACATACATACATAAAAAATGCGTTAAACTTCAGAATATGATTCAGAATAGCCTGAAACGGATTTCTGCATGAAATTTTTTCAAAAATTCACATTCTACAAATTTTGAGGCGAGAGCAATAGCTTAATTTTCTTCAAAAATTCGCTAAAACAAATAAATAAAAAATAAAATCTGTATATGAGGTTTCGTTTCTTGATTCATACCTTCTCTAATCATCATTTAGCAGGGAAGAAAAGTTGATTTACATATTAGGTAATTCAGTATTTCCACAATTCCGTTCCATGGATGTGTAAAGGTTGGAAACTATGAAAACACAAACCAACCGGAAACCCAACCAAACGAATCGCGGTAATTCGTTTCCGTTTATCGTCCTGCTCCTACGTTGGATTCCCGGGAAAGCTGCTCAATGATTCTCTCTGGGGGTTGAAAAATACGAAATTAGCTGTGGAGAAAAGGCGATAAACAGCCGGTTAATAAACCGCGCTTTGTTTGCTCTGAGCACGAAAAGCTTTGGATAAGTTGAGCGAACTCACGAGTAATGAATTGGCTGGCATTTGCCGATGATGAACCCCCTTTACGTTGATTTATAGAGGAAGAGTCTTGATTAATTCGCGAACCCGCGAAATCAGGGCGGTCTCGCAGTTTTTCCAGGGAAAACATGAATTAAAAATGGGGTTGCTTTGAATGATGATCAATAATGATAGTCCTGCCGGCGGTGGTAGCTGTGAGTCAGTACGCCGCACAGTGGGCTGAAATGGCATATTTTGTTCAAAAACCTGATTTCAAGGTAATCTGTCAAAATTGAAATGCATTCCCATGGTTTTTTCATATCAATCCCACTGCAGTATCACTATCAAAAGTCGATCCCGTGCCTTCCATTTTCGGAGATGAAGCAGCATCAATAAGCTCCTGGGAGCACGTATTTTGTAAATTTTTCACTTTGTAGTGCTTTGCGGTTCTAGCGCAGTCTAAAAAGTGCTTTGAGGGCCTCCCAACTTTAATAGATCCACTGCAGGAATGTGAGAAATCAGTATGGATAACAAATGTTCCCTTTAACCAGTCACTATTCTTGGATAAGAATTTGGCTTTGTTATGAGTCACATCCCTCATTTTTTTTATTAAAATTACACAGAAATCTTCCCTTTATCTCCGAAATTACCTGGAGTAAGATGGTATTCTTCATTTCGGGGTAACAGTCCCGCAAACTCTCTTCCAGTGTCCCATTAGAAGTAAATAACATTTCGCACAGAACACTATAAGGGATAGTTATTTCCGATATATTAATGAACAAACTGGGAACGAATGAAGGAGTGTTTAACGTCGGTTTACCGATATATAACTGAGCATCGAATAGGATAAGATGAATGACAGTGTGACAAAAGGTCATAGATATTATCAGTCCGAAAAGTGTTTACTTATTCGCAAGGTAACAATTATTTGTTTTCTCTTAAATGAACTGTGAAAAGAGTCGGCGGAAGTCGGCGATGAAACTGATGGAGAATGCACTTTAATACCTCACCTTTCTTAATATTTCACTGTCTCAATAAATGCCGGTAACACTTTTTTTTCCGGCCCTTCTCATTAATAAAAATACGTGATTTTTCAGCTTAAATTACGAAAACTGTAAATTTCTAGTATGATTAATATTTAAAAAGTATATATAACCCCCATTAACCGTTTAGTAATAATTTAATTTAATAATTTAATAGTAATTTAATTATTAAAATAGGTATTTAATACACGATATCACGATCATAGGTATAGGTATCATAGGTACCTACTGACATGACGCAGTCGTGCGAAACTGCCTGAAAAAAAGGCCAATATTAACCTAAGACGTTGGAATATTTGAAAATCTACTACGTACAACTAATCACTAGGTATCTAGCTGTGAAAAAATAACAAACCCAGCTGGATTGAAAAACATTTTTTTTGGGGTTTTTGAACATTTCAGCCCACTGTGCGCCGCCTCGCCAGCGGTCCGTGGGCTGACCCAAGTAACGTCCGTGAAAATCCCCCATGTCCTGTAGTACCGGTTGGAGGCCGGAGTGGGATGTTGCAGGACATGGGGGATTTTTACGGATGTTACTTGGGTCAGCCCTGTTACCCACAACGGACCAGCGAAGAGGCTGTAATTAATAGGCCGGTGGAGGTAGCATTGGCCTAGATGTCGGAAACGACACCACTGTACGCTACACAAACAAAATACAAACACACGCACACACAAATACTCAAAAAATAAAATTAAAAAACATGAATATGCTTTAGCCGTACAGGACTCACTCCTCGTCGATTCTCTGAACCCGACCCCCCATCGGCCTCTGAACTCTGTTTATCATTCAAAACAAAAAAATGTTTTAGCTCCTCACTCTCACTTTATTATAGAAATGATCACGACCATTGAGCTCTTTTGAGATGATGATCTCCTAATAGAAACTCGCGAGTAAACATTCACTTTATTATAGAAATGATCACGACGATTGAGCTCTTGTGAGATGATGATCTCCTAATAGAAACTCGCGAGTAAACATTCACTTTATTATAGAAAGAGGCTAAAGAGGCTACATACGAAATTACAGCTTCCTATAGTGTAAAGTATAGATATTACCTATTAAAATAATTTAACCACCGCTTCACAAATCTAACCGTTCTCGCAATATTCGGATCACCTGCTATGAATCACATAATCGAAACACCAGCTCAATGAAATCATCAGAAATTAACAAGCGGTTGCAATCATGTTCACAATATCAATAATTGAGAATGATCACCTGTGTGTAAACAATTATTCATATAACCATGCTCATAACTCAGCTTGTTGGCCACGCACTTCGCAGTAGTTAATATAGTATGGTTGGATAAATCGAGAGCTTTCGAACGAATGGTCAACGAATTTTGTGGGATGAAAAACGACGAAGTATCATATCCCTAGCAACGACTCGGTTGTAAGCGGAAATCATCACAATTATTGGCGCTACTTTCGTTGCACTCTCGTGGGACATTTTTCGGTAGTTAGGTCACGGCTAAAGCATATTCATGCTAAAACTTTAATAATTTCCAAAACAAATATAGAATAAATGATAATCGACCCAAACGCAGCAATCTGTCGTGATTCTTATTCTTATCAGTGTTATTCTAATGAATGTTGTTGCCTTGTTTGATTTTGATGCTATTTAGAATTTCGAATTATTGGTATAATTTTGTGTCTGCCTGATGTTATTTTCTTCTTCTTCTTTTTTAATTTGCAATAGACTGGTTTTTAGTTTCTTCATTGAGTTGTACCTGTTTGCAACCTTTGATGCATAATTTACTGAGTTGGTCGCTGAGTGGTGTGATTTTCACACTGTAGCTCATCTCTGAGCCCTGAAGAAGATAATAAATTTATCGAAAGCTAGGCGAAAGAGGAGGAATCATTTGTTTGGCCCCAATCCTGATAATTTCACGACAGAAAACAAATATAGCGGGTACTAAAAGTGCCACCCGCGACTCCCCCGGGGCTCCCACCCCAGATGTGGAGATTTCCTCTCCATCTCCCTCATCACCCCAATCCAACCCAGTTGCCTTTCCTCGTGGAGGTTATAATTTGCGAGGAAGCTATACTGCCCACCCAACCTGGTAGACGTTATCCATCTATTGGCTGCAGAACGCAAACGAATCTTTGATAGAAGAGAGGAAGGAGAAAGAGCTCATTTAGCCGCTGAAGAGAGAGAATATACAATGGCAAGATGGCAGGAAATGTGGACTGTAGAGCAGAGAGGGAGATGGACAGCACGCTTGATTCCTCAGATCAAGGTATGGCTAGATAGAAAACATGGAGAAGTAAACTTTTTCCTGACTCAGTTCCTTTCTGGTCATGGGCTGTTTTACGCATATCTCTATAAAATGGGAAAAGTAGACTCCCCAATATGTCCATACTGCCGGGAAATGGACGATGATGTGCTCCATACTTTCTTTGTATGCAAGCGATGGGCAACAGAAAGAAGAAGGCTGCAGGATGCTCTGGAATTACCACCTCAAGACGTGACACCGGAGGTGGTAGTATCCAAAATGATTGAACGAGAGCAAAAATAGAATTTTGTAGCTGCCTACGTTGAAGACATCCTCCAGAAAAAGATCATCTTGGAACGGGAGAGACGGAGGAGGAGGGAGCACATGGATCGAGAGGACTGAAGAAATTTCTCAAGGACTCGGCCTGAAGTAATGTGTTAAACAGTTCCAGGCTGAGTTCCAACGCGGGAAAAGGAAGGTGAGGTTTTAGTGGGTTTGGATCCCACATAACCCGGAGTGCGGTCCCTCTTGGGTATCTTACGAGATCCGATTACCACCTTAGGATCTTAAAGATTTCCTCTCCTGCCTACGTAAAAAAAAGAAAAAAAGAACCTTTGAAGGAGTAACTACTCCATTCCCATCACCTTCTTGTCACTTGATGGCAGAGCGTGGTTTCGAAGCCCCGAGAATTGAATAATTATATACCCCTGCCCTACCTACTTGGAACCCCCTTCCGCTCTAATCCCCCCCCCCCCCCTGTTTCGAAGCCTTGGGAGTAAGATATATATGGGAAGTTTCTCTTTCTCGAGGACCTTTTCCGTTAATTCACTACCATTCATTCATTCTGACCTGTATGTCCAACTAATCTGTATTTTTACTAAGGGATTGACTACTTGATGTTATGTAATTTTGAGATGCGAGCTTGCGAGCATCCAGACCACCAAACTATACACATCATTCTGACCTACATGTCCAACTAATCTGAATTTTTATTAAGGGATTGACTACTTGATGTAATGTATTTTTTAGATGCGAGCTTGCGAGCATCCAGACCACCAAACTATACACAGCATTCTGATCTATTTTACCACAGTGGACGTAAAAATTATTGGGGAACAGTTTTTAGAACAATAGAACATATATCAAGCGGTAGTGAATTAACGGAAACCAATAAAAGGGGTGGTAGTGAATTAACGGAAAAGAACCTTTCTCGATTCATGTAAGAGCTGCTTTGAGGATGGTGGATGGAGAAAAGGAATTTATGACCTTTTAATGTTCCTGGGACGTTGATGGTTGTAAAGTATTGATCTTTGAAACTTGACGGGATAAATTAGACACTGTAGCACGGTTAGAGAGATGTAAAGTTTTATTGAACACCCCTAGCATATTCTCCCATGCATCCTAACTACCTATCTAATCCACATCAATTAGCCACGTTTCACCAAGTGTCATCTTCTTCCTGGTGACCTGATTTCCAAATCTCTTAAAGCGGATATTGACCCATCACCTTCCAAAGACAGAGCCGCATCTGATATAACCTACTCCGGTCTTAGTCATTCTTAAAGGCACATATCTTCTGTAAAGAAATGAGGAAAATAGTAGCTAGATAAAAAAAAGTCCAGTCATGCAGCATGACCCCATGAGCGAATTTTTGAAGAAATCTTCGACATTTCAGTCGCTATTGACGGCCGAGCGGAAAGAGGCCTTGGGTCTGCGTGCTAGTACGTACATAAATAGAACTTCTTCATAATTTCATGGCTGATATTTTCTAAGCCACAGTCAGTATTAAAGCTACATCAAGACCTAAAATAGTTGAGCGAAAAACATTAAAGAGAGCGACCGGGAGAATCGGAGGACGGAATATTTCACAGAGTAAACTCATCAGTTGTGATTGCTTTTTTTTTTTTTTTTTTTTTTTTTTTAAACAAGCACCTACTACCAACGTTTTAAACAGCATGGTTCTAGGATTGGTTATACAGGGATACTTCCATAAGAGTAGTTCAATCTGAATTTGGACAATGTTTCATGCAAATATTACCGATTAAAAATTGATACATATTCTTATAGGAAATTTTACGCTGATTCCGAATATACCACATGTTAGTATGCTGAAAAAAATTATTTCGCACAACAAATCGCAAAAAACCGGGTATTTCGAAATTTTTGACTACATTTTTGAAAATTTCAACCCGAAGATGTAATCCGATCATGCTGGCCAACGAACTTGAACTTTCGTTTTGTGTCCTTAACATTTTAAAATTTGTTTGAAGTTTCTAGCACAATTCTACGGACAGTTATCGTCTGGAATGACACATACATACATATATACATATATACATACATATATACATACATACATACATACATAAAAAAATGCGTTAAACTTCAGAACATGATTCAGAATAGCCTGAAACGGATTTCTGCATAAAATTTTTTCAAAAATTCACATTCTACAAATTTTGAGGCGAGAGCAATAGCTTAATTTTCTTCAAAAATTCGCTAAAACCAGCTGAAAGCGGGGTGTTGGGCAAAAAGTAATTGAAAGAACATTTCTCTCACTTGACCAGTCCTTAGCAAACCTTTTTCAACCCTAGTTGCCCTTTGTTCAGGCATTTTCGTAATCCTAGATCTAGTAGCCCTTATTCTGAGTTTCTCAACGCAATCCTTCCTTTCAAAACCGGTGTTTATGCAATGCTTGAAAAAATATTATCTAATTTCAAAATAGTCACATCGTTTAGCTAAAACTGTAAACAATACTTCAACATGGGATTTTATTACACTACTTTACAAAATTTAGGGGTGATCTTGCATCGGCCCGGAGCTTGTCAGCTTCTTACGTTATTTGATTAGCTAAATCCGAATCCGAGTTGCGTTTTTTTATGCTCGTTTTTCCACGATAATTGCTTATTTAAACTTTTTTTGTGCACAAACTTTTCAGGATTTTTCATTGAACACACTTCCGGATTAAATGCCTTCTAAAGTTGCCTAACTGAAAAATTCATCGCTGATTTCGAATATCAGCTCAATTTTTCAATTGCACCGCTCCCACTTCCCCGTTTCCTCATAAAACTTCCGAAAAGTGTGGGAAAATCTCAGGTTTTTGTCCCAACAAGAGGACAATAACACCCGCAATCTGAACAACGGAATAATTTATATATTTTAGAGGATTCTCCATTAGATATTAAATCATAAATCCATTAGATAAAAAATAGTAATCATTTATACATAACTATCAGAGGATGGTGAGGGACGGTCGATAAAAACCCTTCTTATTTCGCCATCGTTTAAAGAATATATTTTCTCATCATCTGGGCTAAAAGACACGGTTTCACTCAAAACTCGGGAATATACGTATAAGCTTTGTAACAGAGTTACCTCCTGAGAGGTCCATCAAGCTCCCGTCAGAGCACCGGAGATAGCGTTGTCGGCGTCCCGTTGAAGAATCAATGGGAAAGACGCGCTGTTCTCGATCGTTTTAGACAGCTGGTTCGGCGTCGGATGGTTTTCTGGTGACAGGAATATCAACCTTCCCCAAACATGGCTGATTAAAAGCTATGACTAGGGGTGGTATCTCTCTGACGGGATGCCTCTTTACCTCCTCTACATTTTTTATGAGGATTTAGGCCCCCATCGCACCTCTGGGGGGGTACCTAGATCCCCGATATGGTAGCATAGCGTGGTTTGGATTATGCACGGCTGACGCCTAGTAGCCCAATCCACTATTTTTTTGGCGGGTTAATGTTTCAGAAGAAACATGGCCTGGGGCTCCAGAAGGAATTCCCATTATCACCCTTTGGTATATAAATAATTTCATTGGTCTTTGAATTATAATTTCTCTCTTATTCCCTTTTAGCGAATTTTTGAAGAAAATTAAGCTATTGCTCTCGCATCAAAATTTGTAGAATGTGAATTTTTGAAAAAAAAATTATGCAGAAATCCGTTTCAGGCTATTCTGAATCATATTCTGAAGTTTAACGCATTTTTTTATGTATGTATATATGTATGTATGTATATATGTATGTATATATGTATGTATGTATGTATGTATGTATGTGTCATTCCAGACGATAACTGTCCGTAGAATTGTGCTATAAACTTCAAACAAATTTCAAAATGTTAAGGGCACAAAACGAAAGTTCAAGTTCGTTGGCCAGCTTGATCGGATTACATCTTCGGGTTGTGATATTTTCAAAAATGTAGTCAAAAATTTCAAAATAGCCTGTTTTTTGCGATTTGTCGTGCGAAATAATTTTTTCAGCATACTAACATGTGGTATATTCGGAATCAGCGTAAAATTTCCTATAAGAATATGTATCAAGTTTTCAAAAATTTCCAAGTTGAAAAATCAGTCAAAAATCGAAATAATGCCGTTCGCTGGTTGTAAAAATCGGTAATATTCTTCAAAAATTCGCTCATGGGGTCATGCTGCATGACTGGACTTTTTTATATTTTATACACCATATTTTCTTTCAATTTTATGCCACCTGAGTGCACAATTTAAGTCCCCTAAGTTGGGCAAATTCATTTTATACTATTTTCTTTCAATTTTTTCGCCACCTGAGTATTGCTATATGTCAATTACCAGGTTAGTGCTTCATTTAAGTCCCCATAGTTGGGGCAATTTAATTTAAAAGTCCCCAATGTTGGGCAAATTAATTTCTATATATATTTTGATTTCCTAAGGTATAAGTCTCCATAGTTGAGCATCCGTTTTGTCCCGATTGTTCAATGAAGATACTTCTTATGAAGCTTCATTGACAATCCAGTTTTTAATTTCTATTCCCCATCCAAAACGCCAATGCAGATATTTATGATTGAATGAGCATTAGTTCTCAGCTATTCACTATTCCACCCAACTACCATACTTGATCTTCAATCAAGTATGTCTTTAAGGGGAGGAGTGTAACAGAGTTACCTCCTGAGAGGTCCATCAAGCTCCCGTCAGAGCTCCAGAGACAGCGTTGTCGGCGTCCCGTTGAGGAGTCAATGGGAAAGACGCGCTGTTCTCGATCGTTTTAGACAGCGGGTTTGGCGTCGGATGGTTTTTCTGGTGACAGGAATCTCAACCTTTCCCGAACATGGCTCATTAAAAGCTATGACTAGGGGTGGTATCTCTCTGACGGGATGCCTCTTTACCTCCTCTAACCTTTTTTTATGAGGATTTTAGGCCCCCATTGCACCTCTGGGGGGGGCACCTAAATTCCTTATAGCTTAGAAATAAGAAATTGCATTCCGTATAAGCTTTGTATGTAAGCTGCCTAAGTAAAACTAGTCCAGAAGAGTTGTCTTGTTGACCACACTTATGTGCTACTCGTACGTTTTTAACTTGTCACTGAAGCTTCCATCTTGAGATGACCGTGTAGCCTAACTCTTGAAATTTTCAAGTACACCACGTAACATCGTATATTCAATATAGTAACTAATCGAAATTTCTTATTCTGAGTTTATATATTCCCGAGTTTTGAGTGATAGGTACCATGATTTCATCAATAGGCCCTGATAATGAGAAAATTTATTCTTGGCACGTTGGCAAAATAGGAAAAGTTTGCATAAACCGTCCCTAACTTCCTCTGATAGTTATAAAATAACGGTCAAAAACATTCCCAAATAATTTATATATTAATTGCTATGCAATTCTTAGGCCGACCCCCAATAATTTTTTAAATGTCCACTTTTTGTGTAACGTTTTTTGTCCCGAGATGGGAAGCGAGAGGTCGTGGGTTCGAATCCCGGCCAGGCCTGAAAATTTATTTTTTTTTTTTTTTTTCTCGTGAGACGAATTGCATAGCAAATTATCCTCGTTTTCTACACAGTAGAAAAGAGAAAAGATCCGGCGAGGCGCGAAGCGCCAAGTATAGATTAGGGGGGTCCAGGGGGGCGAAGCTATCTACGTACGTAGATAAAGTGTAGGTACCATAATTATGGTTCAGCAAAAGTTGTTTTTAAAACATCTCCTTCTAAGAGCTTCCAGTTAATTGTTATCATTTTGTGTTATTCTGGTCACTAGTCATAGAATTTAGTGTTTTGATACGATAGTGTTTGAAGAACCTTGTGGCCGTTCGGCATTCGTTGTTATGTTTTTGAATTCGAAATACCAAAACTGGGTTTTGAAACTTATTGTAGTGTTTTCCTCATTCTCAGTTTATTTTTTACCTGAATTTACTGTGGAATATTTTATTTACCTTAATTCAAAACCATTCTGTTCGTCTAACTGCGATTTAAAAAAAAAACTATTCAAGTAAATTCTTTCACAAATTCATTTACTTTAAAAAGTATTTTTTCTCCCATGCTTCACCTTCATTATTACTCCTGGAGTAGGCTGTTTTTTATTTTTTAAATTATACGATCTTCATTTTGGAAGCATTAAAGGTGACGCTATTTATATATATATATATATATATATATATATATATATATATGTTTGATATTTTTTGTCAGGGAAATATGAAGTTCGGTCAGGGAAAAGTCAGGGAAATGTCAGGGAATTTTAAAATTTCCATTTGGGGGCCACCCTGGTGTTAATAAAAACCGTCTTCGCGAGGGATTTAGATCTTACTGTGTTAATGATATCGTCGTGATCCTTCAGCTAACGCGGTTAAACCCAGTTTTTGCTGTCATGTGTATTGATTTCCCGTCCCCAGGAGTGAGACGTTCTGATGGCATATCTTAACCTATTTGCTATTTGCGATTCTTTTTGATCCGTCGTGACTTGTTGTGAGCGAGAATGGGAGTTGACCTATCGATGTTGAAGCAATCGATTGTTCCCCAGAATAGACGTGTCGTATCAGGCTGATCAGGTCTCTCCGCTGCGGAAATGGAAGATGGAGATAACAGCTGTAGCCCATAACTCCAGGTTGGGAACTCGGAAGGACCTACACACCTTATAAGAATGATACATTATTTTTTTGTACTCGTCATTGTACTTATAAATCGTGTTGAAAAAGTAGGTACAAGTTCAATCTTCTGTAACTGGTAGGTAGGCAATAAAAATATGATACTAGGTACACTCCTATTAATATACCTAGTTAGAAGTATCTGAGGAACCTTCTGATAAGTACAAATTCTTTTATACTTGACATGGGAAATTCGCACAATTCTCCGTAATGTATATCTCATGGATTACCTTATTATTTATAAATTATTATATATACCTATATATATAAAAGCACTTATTGATTGTTCAGTTCTACTGAACTGTATGATAGATTAATAAATTTAGAATAGAAATTTCACAGATAAAAGATGGAAAGTAAATCTGATATTTTGAATAGATATTCTTGATCACAGATAAAGGTACAGAAAAACTATATATATATATATATGTATATATTTGATATATGATATATATATATATATATATATATATATCGCCTCGCCGGGGGGCTTCGCCCCCCTGGACCCCCCTAATCTATACGGGGGGTACGGCTTTAGGCCTTAAAAAGGAGTGAGTTGAGCTTACTCAGTAGATCAAGGTAGAGTAGAGCATGCCATTTCATTCAATTTGAGGTCAAATCCGATCGAGGACCACCGTGCGTCAATTCGTCATTCCTTGAAACAATAATACCTATAATTGTTGCGTGTAGAGGGTTTTGCTTTGTATTAATAGGTAAGCCAAAATTTTTCGTGCCTTGTTTGTTAGAGCAGAGGTTTAGAAAGCTCCTTTGTACGTATGGAATCGTGTTCCGCTTGCTAATTCAATATTGTTCGGACGGAACTCTGCTCGAAAACTCAATAATTCTAAACGAATTAAATGAGTTTGCGTCTCTTGAATATCTACCTTTCTAACAAGGATAGCCGCACTGCCTTTCCTATTTATACTACTGCTCGCACTCGTTCTCGAGTAGATGAATTATTTCTAACCTGGTTGAAACAAATATCAGACGTATGGGGCGACGCTTCACACTGATTTCCGAAGGTGTCCTGTTATAAGTGTTACATGGTTCCCAACTGCTGGGCCGCGGCCCACTTGTGGGCCGCAGGCAGCTCGCTACTGGGCCGTGGATACTGGCCGGAACTCAAGAAATAATATTAAAACATTGCAAAATAAATACGGTATTAATAAATCGGTCCTCGCGATAAAATATTAATTTAGGCATTGTCTTGGATAGTGTAAGTTTAGTGATTCAATTATTTTAGAATTTATTTTTTAAATTTATTTACAAGTCGCTTGACAATTTTATAACAGAAATTAAATTAGATTGGTCAATGTTGACGGGTTTGACAACTGACGGGGTACGAGCTATGTCTGGTATTCATAGGGGGTTAATCGCCAGAGTTAGGTCAGTAGCTCCCTTTGTCAAATGCACATTGCAGCATACATGAAGCTCTTGCATTTAAAGGTTTGGGCGAGTGTCTGAAAAAACTCTTGACGATGCAGTAAAAATCGTCAACTTTATCAAAGCAAGGCCAAAAAACTCGAGACTTTTCAGTGTTTTGTGTGATGAAATGGGCAGTCAACACAAATAGCTTCTACCACACTGTGAAGTTCGGTGGCTATCCACAGATTTTTATCAAGATTGTTTGAACTTCGTGATGAACTCTGGGTTTTCCTCATGAAGGAATATGATGGCAAACGTGCAACCACTTCTACTTTAGTTTATTTGAAAAATAAGTATAAAAATAAGTTAAACGTGAAGAGTGACTTAAGTCTGAAATTGTCAAGTTTCGATCCCGATATTGATGCACTAGTAGGGGACTAACAATGTCAGAAATCTCATTAAGTTTGAATAGCCATGTTAATATATCATAAAGGTTCTTCAGTAAAAAGTTTTTTTTCCTTTTTGCTCAGTATGTTTTAATTTGATTTAATATTTGCTTAAATACTTATGGGAACATTATATATATATAATCGGGGTGGGCCTCGAAGTTTTTCAATAAATATTATTGGGCCCCCAAGCTAAAAAGGTTGGGAACCGCTGCCTTACGCTAAATTTGAGGTTACTTTTGCATCGAGACGCCCATAGCAACGCCAATTCGCCAACTTTACAGCGACAACGTATCCCCTTTTTTAGAGGATACGTAATATAACGATACGTTTCTTCTTATTTGCCACTGAAACTCTGTATTAAAGCGGATCTTACACTTATCCCCATCTGATTGGACTGGTTGTATACATGTCCCAGCCCTTCACTGCTCTAGTAGCGATTTAAGCTCCTTTTCATTTTTGATATCATAAGCTTCGCCTGATGTATTGTTTCCGTTAGGTATCTGATGTTGTGATCGTTCGACTGTTGTAGTTAATCCGTTTATTTTCAATGATGATGACAAACCGTAGAAATCAATATAGCAGTGTTCACAATGTCTTTTAACGAGACGTTCCAAACCCGACGCGAGCACCTCCCACCCTACTGCCTTTTCGCCTCCGTTTTTTCCCCGCTGGGTAACAACCGAACAGCTGACCCGTCTTATCACTTATCTTTTGTTTAGGTTCTATTTAGATTACAGTACTTTGACATGTGTGTTTAGTTTATATGTAGGTACTTTTAATTATATGTTATATATATAGTTCAAATTACTTTTATTATATGTTCCTTCGTTTCAACATGCTATTTTGTTACTGTTGCACATACTAAACGAAGAGGAAATTCAATCTTCGCCGGCACATAGAATCTTGGCATGGTTTGGACAAAGTTAATTCGCCAAACAATGAATTTTTTATGTTCAGGAAAATTTCTTGAGTTTTATTACTTGTTTACTGTGATTTTACTTTACTCTTTTCTAAGTCACTCTCTTTTCTAAGTCAGTCTCTAAGTCACATGGAAAATGAGTGGTGGTAATTTATTGTTCCTCCTACATAATAAAATAAAAGCTTTATTGTTCTATTAATTCGTCATTTTGCATCAATTTTATTTTCCCTACTCCATTTGAAATATGTGTTCAGATACAATGAATCAAAAGGTTGAGGATAGCAATAAATTTTATAGTTAAAAATGTTAACGTCAAAAGTTGCTCTAATTTCGAAATGTATGAACTCGAGAAATGGCGAAAAATTCGTTAAACAAATTTTCTCTTATAATTTAATGGGGAACTTTCATGTGTTGGAATTTCACACTTTTGACCCCAGATTCGGATTCAGCACACTTGAAAACCATCTACTACTAATTAGTAGCTCAAAATACTGTTTAGTCTGGCCAATAAACGGGTGATAAGATCACGCAAGTAGTAATGCAAGAGAGCTGAAGGTTCCTTCAGACAGGTGAGGGCCGTGACGTCATCGTGCAAATGAATTACAAGACCCGTATTACTGATCTGATACCCACCGTACAGCTACTTTTTGGAAAGCTCTCGTTAAGATCTATCTATTAAGCAAATAAAAATAACCATGCAAATTATTATTAAAATTTATTAAAACGAGTTTGTCACCCTGGAAATTTAACATTACCAGGCAAATTAGCTTCATGAAAGTATTTAAATTTGAACTTATAAGGTGCATGCTGAAAAAGTCATGAGTTAAGGTACCTATACCTTCATAAATGAATATGAATTAGAATTAACTCAGAAGTTCATGCTGCTTGACTGAAACTTTTAAAATCATGATCCTAATGTCTTACATCAATATGAAAGATATGAAAAATAGCTTAAAATACTGGCGTTCAAGTTCGATTTACTATTTGTTTGTACATTTGACAATAACTCCCTGCAGTTACGGATATTTACGAAGGTTGGTAACGCTGAGCGGTTGCTTTGTAGGGAGGAACATGTTGGAGTGGGAGGTGCTCGCGTCGGGTTTGGAACGTCTAGGGTCTAGAGTTTTGCAGAATAAGATAGGTTTTGGAGCTGGCTCAAGAAGCAAGTTTAAGTGAACCTGTAGGCCTAGGCAATTCTTAATTCGTACCGAAGTACTTTCTGTACAATCTTATTTTACTCTATAGAAATGAAAAAGACGTGTAGTTCATGAGAACAGAAATTAGAGTATATATTTTCCTAATAGATCACACGAATAATAACACACGGGATATCAAATTATTAATAATACTCGCGGCTAGGTTCGCAATTGGTAAACAAACAAAACATGTTGAATCCGTCGCGTCAAAGATAGGTAGCCGCAACAATAGGACTGAGGTTTGGGAAAAGCGTGCAGTTGTGCGTGGGGTTTGAGGACGAGGCTCTGAATGGAAACTAGGCTTCTAGACCTTGATTTTCACATTTTTTTCCTGATTTTTAATGAAACGCACTTGCCCCCACCATCAAAAAAAAGGGGGCAAGAACGTTTTATTAATTTACTGCAGCAATTTTAGTAACCAACCTTGAAGTTATCAAGTGCGCAGTTCATACAGAGACAAAAGATAACAGTGGAATAAACAGGAAAGGAAGCGTTTTTTAGACAAGAAAACCATTAAAAACTGTACCTTCCTCATATTCACACTCTGGTATCGGACGAAGGCTTCGCGGAAAATGGTAGCAATTACGCTTATTTGTTCGCTGAGGAGGTTAAAATTGTTATCAGGTGATAATAAAAACCTGTTCTATCATTTTCTAAGAAACTTATTAAAAT